>BQNB010021143.1:6302-64602 GCA_026074375.1 Tanacetum coccineum | reverse complement strand
GCAAAATAGCAAAAAATTTAAATTTTTAAGTTCTTATTTGTAGTAAAAAAAATGATGAAAAAATAAAAAAAAAACAAAAGAGAAAAAAAAATATATATTAGTAGTTGATTAAAAATAAGTGTTAAGACACGAATGTAGGTTTTTCGTTGGTGAGAATAAGAAGTAATTTTTGACCCGATCGAACGTGTTGAGTTCTAGCTTTCTCCCTTAACAATTAATGATTATAGCTTGTGCTAATCTCAAGTAGATTTTAAATATGCCAAGTTGGATTTTATATAGGCTAAGAATTTGCGAATCTCTTTATTAGAGATTTTAAATTGCAAAAAATAAGAGATGATAGTGTTGATTACGAATTAGGATGCTAAACAATGTTTATTTGGAAAACTTAAAGGCTTATAAGAATAACTTGTGGTTTTTCTTCCCCAAAGTTCTTAAAATGATCAATTATACGTGTTCTCTTTAATTTTTACAAATTAGAGTTTTATTCTTAAAAGTCTAATCAACATATTTAGAGAAAAAACTTTATCGATGATAATAGCTAATCATTTGTAAATAAGAATTTTAGTTCAAGTTTATACTTTGGTTTTCTAAAACGAAATTTTTCTATTTGCAAAAATAATGAGTTAAAATAATATATCATAAAAAATAAAAAATAAATGTACTTGGTGAATTAAAAGGATGCAAGTTATAAATCCTTAGTGTTAATAACAATATACAAACTCCATCGCAATAAAGTACATGGCATTTTTTGGTTCGCTCCCGATGTGACATCGAAAGAAAGGATGGAGGATGTATATTTAGGGTTGGTATCATAATAAGTACGCGAGCTCTTGTCGGAGGCGAGGCGAGTGGCCATGAGTGTCGTCGAAAGAAAAGTGTACCGGTTCCCAAGCCTAAAAAGGAAATAGTTAAAATAATAATGGTTGCAATTAAGAAAATAAATAGGTAAAAAGTTTCCTTTTCTAAAGCCAAGTGTATTCTTTTGAAACAAAGGATTTGCAAAAGTCTACAAGGCTATTTTCATCGAAGTTCATGACGTCTCGATTATTAAATCTCCAGATGGGGATGTCAACAAAGCCTTAGCACTTACCCGATGAATGTGGGATGCTAGAGAAGAAAGTCACTCATGGGACAATGAACAATGAATGTCTTAGCTAAGGAGGTTTTATGTATTGCTTGAGTTGTGATCTTTACTAAGATGATTAACAAATAAGTCCAAAAGGGACCATGTGGTAAGCTTGATCGGTATTTCAACTATTCTAAATATGGGATTTAATGGTTTAAATTAATTTTGAACACACACACCTTAAATATATGATTTTATGACGGTGAAGAGAAATTCACAAGTTGTAATTTATAGTATTACCTTAGCATATTAGCTCGTACATAAACGGTGATCTTATTTTAAGCTTAGCAAGGAAAAGTTAAATTTCGTAATGATGAAATTTATCTTTTAGACACTTAATTGAGGCTTTTTTGTTTCTATGATCCTTAAAGTTTACCCAATGAGGTAAATGATAACAATACATATGTCAACACAAATAAGTTGTAGTTTAATGAATATATCAAAGAAAAATCATGAAAAACAAAGAAAAAAGGTTTAGAAAATGGGAATTCGGTGTTTTTAAAACTTTGTGATCTCTTAGCTCTCTTAAACGAAATACCTTCCTACATTTCAAAGATAGTTTGAGTGGAGTAATTTCGAGATATTTGGTTTATAAGCAAGTATTATTGCGTGACGGACACGCAATTCGTATTTAGTTTGGGGAATTTTTGATAATGTAAAATACCCATATCCGTTTTAAACCTAAAATAACCCATTTAAACCCAAATACACTAAAATGGCAAAAATATACTTGTATTTTAGCGTGTTTTTGTGAGAGTCAGGTACGATATACAAAAATCACAAGAAAACCGTCAAAAACAGGCAAAAACAGCGGACACGAAAACGGAAGAGCACAAGAGAAGCCAAAGATTCAAAGCCAAAGCCAAAGAAAGTTAACTCTCAGTCAACTATGGGTCAACAAAGTCAACTCACTAGAAGACAAAACCCTAAAATGTTTCAAATCAACCCTCCACGTTTCAAAAGTTACAAAAATGGTCCCTTAAACCTTAAATGGGCCTTAAACCCTTAAAAACCCAACCCGGATACAAGGCCTATTACAAAAGCCCAAAACCCTAGCCCAATTCCCTTTTATTAAACCACAAGGACTTAAACTGCCAATTATGAAAGATTATTTTACACTGGGATTTTAATAAACCAAAGAGAGGGACTATATTTGCAAATAGCCCAAAGTTCAAACGAATTTTACCCTTTCAGTTATAAAAAGGAAAAAATGGCGCCAAGACCATTATCACTATTCACCGTCTCCCTCAATTCACCTTGCAGTCAAAACAAAGGGTTTTTCTCAATTGAAGGGTGATTCTGTCAATCCAAGTGGTCTACATCATGATGGCATGGTTAGATTTGTAAAATCAAGTACTCTCATTAGCTATCTCAAGCAAGAATCACACGTGGCTATGGCAAGAAGCACAAGGATGATGGATTTTTACTCTTGGATCACTCACGCAACTAACACAAGGCTTCACAACGGATTGCCACGCTGGCAATCCGTGTGAATCCCAAGGAGTGATCTAACGGCTAATAATGAGCTCCCAATGATTGGAAGAGTGTACGGTTTGGATTAAAAGGAGCGTGGGATGCAAGCAAGTTCCTAGAAGTTCGTTTACAAGGCTAAATATAGCACTCACTATCACACACACCACAGCTAGCTTTTACCTTTAATCTTTAGTATTTTTTAAGCTTAATAGTTTTGTAGCTTTAATTCAGCTAAATCTCTTGTAACTTCTCTTTTCACAATCATGTAATCAAAAGTTCTAGTTTAATCGAAATTTAGTGTTTGTTTTAAATAATTCTGTCCGTACTCTGACCTATAAGTTCTTAATAAGATTAAAATAGTTTTCTTACTGTTTACTCATAAATCTCATATAAGCTCTTTAGCCTCATCAAGTCTATAAGCTTGAGATGTGAAGCTTGTTTTATACAAAGGTGTTAATCATACTTAAGTTTTAAAATCAGTTGAACTTCATTACCTTAACTTTGGACTATTAAGCTATGGAAGGGGATTCAGTTAAGGAAGGAATCCCAAGGACCTTTACTTGCTTTTATTTAATTATAATCCAGGAGCTGTAGATAAATTCTAAGAGCACTTAGTCCCTTGTTTAGCTAAGACAGTCTGTAAGTTCTCATTTCAATCTTTTGTCCTTTTCATTTTTAGCTTAATCATCACTTATTGCTTATATGCTTGCTTATTCTTCTTATTTGCTTATATAGCTTAGCTATCTAGTTGCTTATTATTGACTGTTAGAGCTTTATTAGTCCTTTGTTTAAGTAATATTGATTGAGATTAAACTTTTTTCATAATCTGTCGTAAAATATCTATTAAAATCTAAAAAAAAAATAGATGCATAGTTTTAAATAGATCTATCTGTTTCCAGCTAATTTGATTGTTAATCCATGTTTGTTAAGCTTGTTAGTAGCTATCTAGTATCTGATAATTAGTTTTAGATCATTAGTTTTTAAAATCATAGGCTAATTCAAATCTGTTACAATTTGAAGGAGTGTTTGGCATAGGCTTATTTGACTATCAAAAGTCAAAACTATTTGGTGAAGTTACTTTAGTCATGGATGTTCACATTTAATTAAGTTTAGAAAAGGTTTTGAGGTTTAGTTTGCATTTTAAATCATTTTGATTCATAATCTTATGGCATCTCACACCAGGGAGCCCGTTTACCTTTTCTAGCTTGCATAAATTTTGCATTCAGGCATTTAAGGCTTGGTTTTTGTGTTCAATATTGTGCTTTGACACATTCCCAATATTGTTGTTCTAGTGCAGTGTTAAGCTCCATTTTTGCCTGCAATAACTTGGTGCAACAAAGGCAAATTGCAATCAGCAGTAGTAACCTAAGTTACACTGCTTACTTTTTTACCCCTAAACCTTAGCTAGGAGATTTTAGGATTAGGAGTTTGTAATCATCTAGCTTATAGTTTATATGCAGCTTAGTTTAGATAGAGTCTTAGTTTTCAAATTTTAGCTTAATTTTATTAATGTGCATTTAGCTTTAAAATTCCTTCAAATTCTAAAAAAATCACAAAAACAAGTAGCAGTTTAACATTTAGTTTTTAAAATTTGATTTCTAGCTTGTAGGACATTTCTTATAGATTAGAATTTAATAGAAATTTAAGAAGGTTAAGAAAAGTTTGAAAAGATTCAAAGATTGAATTAGCTTAATAAGTAATACAAGCTTAATTTGATATTGAGTCGTTTGAACATGTTCTGAGTTGCTACTTTGTTAACCCATTTTCAGATAGTAATAAGATAATAGTAGTCCAAGTAGCTTATTAGACTTAGCTGAAGCATAGTACAAGGAGTCCTAGAACAGCTTTTGATCATAAATTGAGCCTTATTATTGATCTTAATACAAGTGTCCAAGTGAAATCAAGCTTTTCAAAGGCTCAAAAGCCAAGTTTCTTGAGACAGCTTTATAAATAATCTTGTTTTCAGAGCTCATTTGTTCATTTTTAGACTAAAAAGTGAAGTTTTAAAGTTGTTTAAAATCAGGTTTTTAATAAGTTTAGGTATTTAGTTTTGTTAAAAAGCAAAAATAGAAAGAAAAAAAATAGCAAAAAGTGGGTTGCCAGACCTTGAACCCACGACCTCCCACACACATACCATACGTGTTAACCAGTTTGCTACAATAGCTCATCCAATCTATAATCTCGCTCCACACACACATTTAATACTTAAACACATTTTTCTTTTCCTTCTTATAAACAAGTCGTAGCCTTTAGGGCTTATTTAGGAGCTTGTTTGATAAGCTGTTGGCTTAGTTTTATTTTTCACTTGTTCTTGCTAGCATAAAGTAATTTTCTTGATTTTTTGATAATTTTTCATTAAGTATTTTATTTTTAATCATTTTTCTTATTTTTTATTTCGAAAAATCATAAAAAATAGAAAAAGTTTCAGAAAATTACAAAAAATAGTTTTTTAGTTTTTTATAAGAAATTACTTGTAGGTTTACATTCAAAAAAATCATTTTTACAACTTTTAGATTTTTATTTTCATATTTGGAGCTTTTATTTTTAATATTAAAAATACGATTTAAATTTTAAAATAGTTATAAAATATAGTTTTATGAGTTTTATGCGTAATAATTTAGACTTTTCTAAGTTTAAAAATCATTTTCTAAATTTTTAGGACTTAATTTGCCTATCTATTTAGATTTAATTTAGATTTAAATTAGTTCTTTTAATTACCACATAATAAAAATAAATAAAAAATCAAAAAAATTTTTTTTCTTATATCTTAAAAATTTCTTTTGTCCTAATTTAGGTTTTAGAAATTTAGTTTGAATTTTAGGAGCTAAATTTTAGTGTACTTCTTATTTGCCGCGTTTTTATTTGTTTCCCGATAAATTGTTAAGTGTTTAATTGTTTTTATAAATTGATTTGTTTTAATTGTGCTTTTAATTAGTAGTATAAGAAAAACCCAATCATCTTCGAACCCATACAAACAAAATCTAAAATCAAGCGAGTTTCCAATTCTCAAAATCGTTTGGAGCAAACGTCCCGGGAAATTATACTTATCACGGAAACAATACTAATTTATATATTATATATATCTTTTAGAGTGAGCTTTTTCTTAAGATAAAGACTTAAGGAAAGTTTTTCTTAATTCTCTTTATGGTATTAATATTATAATTTATTATAATTCTGGTTTTTTAAAATCAACAATCCGTGCTTTAAATCGATTGTATTTATTGAAAACCTAAAGTAGTTAGTGGTTATTTTATGATATAATCAATTTGCGGATGTTAATTTGTTATATACGATTCTTCTAAGCACTTGATTCTAGGTCATTCACTTTTACGGTCTCGATTTCGCAGTTTCATGTACTTGTAAGGCTTTGAAATTGTTATTTGATTTGCTTCAGTTACAGATCGAGTTGGTTTTTATCTTCTTTTACGCTAGAATCTACGGCTGCGTTCAGCTACTGGAATGAACAATTTCTGTATTTAATAGTCTTTGATAGCTCTTGTTCAAATGCGGTTACATTTTCCAGTTTAAACAATAATTTAAAACCATGTTTAATCCGTATCGGCTGTGTTTATATCTAAAAAGCACATAAAAGAGCGTGGAAAACGTGTTCAATACCACATTCATGGTTCCAGTGCGTATCTTTTGTGCTACTACTATTGTAGAAATAAAAATAAAAGGCAACATTTTTACTTCGATATTTAAACAGCCAGAAATTTGGAACTTGATAGTTATAGCGTTCGTATCCTGAACTGTTCCTTCCTCGTTGATTAAATTGTGAGTTTTCTTAAAGTCGAACACATTTATTGTGAATTTAACAATAAATGTAATACAACCAATATTCTCGATAGGATATATTGAAAACGCTTGTGATTATTCGTAAGAAAAAATGTAGAAAAACATACTAGTTTCATATGTGCAGGTTTCAGTCGATTTGGATGGTTCAACAAACGGCTACTAATTTTAGTGTAAGATACGTTCTTCCAACATAAGACAACTTTGGTATGCACAAATTTTTCCAAAACGTAAACTACCCATTTATGTCTCAGGTCCTGATATGATCAAATTTGCACATGTGTTAAAAGAATTAGGGACATCTAATGAAAATCTTGGAACTCAGGTCTCAAATTTCTTGCTTATGTGAATATCACTAAAAACACACCAACAAGTCCATAATGAGACCATCAAATTTAGTTCTTAAATGTTGTTCTGCATTTGTCTTTTTCAGATTGAGACATACACTAAGTGATAGGTTACTACGTTTTGGCAATGTTGAGCGCAAGGATATCAAGGATGCCAATAGTTTACCTACCTTTATAAATATTACTACTTATAGAGCGTTAAGGGTTATTAATGCCACACAAAAATGTTATACTATCAGTTTTTTGTATAATGCAGGAAAGTTATGAAGCGTTTGACAAGGCTGATGTATGTTTATAGCAATTGCTATAGATTTTTGTATATACGTGTGTTAAATTCTGGTACAAACTTGTCATTATATATTTATATCTGTAACTTTATATGTAGATACGTGGCAAATATTTATCATTGAGGAAGAGTACTCTGACAGAAATAGCATCTGCTATAGAAGAGGTATATGTGTTGTCTTTGTATAAAGATGAATTAAATAGTTATGCCAATAGTTTATACACAGATAAGATTTATACAAGGGGTACCATCGTCATTTGAATTCTAAATTGGAGAGAGACTTCCATGAAAAATTTAAGTGCCGGAATTCAAAAGTTTGAAACGCTCGCTTCAGTCAGTACTTTCAACGTTATCTAACCACCTATATAGGTTAGAAAATGGACTTATGAAACATAAGCCAAAACCACATAAGCACAAAAATAAGCTTTAATAGGTTGTTATTGGCAAATTATTATGTTGTTGGTCTGATCTGTATTACCTTTGTTAGCGAATGCGTGGTGTTGTAGTTTGTTCTAAACTAGATTAGTTATTGAATTTTAGTTTTACAACTTTTATGTGATGTCTGGTTCTAAAACTTTTATTGTTTAGTTTTAAGTATGAAATGTCTGGCCGTACAAGTGTTACGTATATTGTTTGTGCTCGTGGTTCTGCATCTAATGCTGTTGGGATTTAAGTCTGCTATGTCTGATCTACAAGGGCTTTTGGTATGCAAGTTGTTTGGGTTTACGAAGAATGATGTTTTGGTTCCTGTCCATTTCTTATTTTGTGCATCTGTTATTGTCCTGCAAGTGGTATTATGGTTTTCGCAGTTTCGTTGTCATGGGTTATGATGCAATAGTAATACGTGGTTGAGTTAAGGTTCTGCAGATGTTTTTAGTTTTGAAAGGAGTGAATAATGTTCGGCTACATTGCCTTCTCTCTATGGTTAGTTTAGGTTCAGTCAACTCTTTTAGAACTACATTATTGTTTTTGCTTAATGTATGTTAGTGACTCAGTGAGTGAATTATAGGCCTTTGACAAGTTTCGATACTTATGCATTAGTTACCAAGCAAGTCTGATGGGAATAGGGGATATGTTTTAGGTTGTTTGACCTGGCTGAGCATATGTTCTAGTACATAAAATTATGCTTTAGTGTTTTGCGGCTCAACTCCACCTTCTGACATATCTTTTGGTCGTGTTTTTCCTTCAGAATAAACTTGACCATCATGCACCTCTTTTGTTATTTTTATGAAAATGAGAGTACAAATGTGTGTTATCATGTTTCCCAGCAGAAAACCAACCATGTAAAAACGTTATTTGCGCTTTTCATATGTTTTGTTTCTTCAAGTACGTGTACTTGCTATACTTAGAGCTACACAACCTATAAAACTATAGTTGCTGGAGCTCCTCGTTTATCGTGCCGATGCAGTCAATATGTTACAGTAAGTTTTTATGGGTCAACCATAAAATATGCAGGATCATAATTATGCTGCAAGGACTATCTCTATTTTTTGAGAATGGGTCAACCCACAATGAAAGCTCAAAATACTGATGACTTAAATCTGGTATTGCCTGCTTTGGCGCAAAGAAGCACACTTAATAACCTTAAGACTGTTTTTCATAATCAATATTAAAATGGTATAAATTCGACTCTAGACTACCTTTTAGATGTGACAAATTGGTGTTTGTGGGGTTCAAGTTGGTTTAAAATGGGTCAGAAAACGGGTTCGCGTTAAAACTAGTAATTTTTCTTGCTGGTCAAAAGTTTACTGGTTGACCACGCAAAACCAACTTCTTTTTATCGTGAATGATACTATTAACGTTAAGGTATGCAGGTCTCTTGTTAATCTTCATTTTATGCTACACTTGAAAGTTTGAAAGTTTAATTTTTGGATACTGAAATCTTGCGCAGCGCTGCCTAAGAGAACCTATCCAAATGAAGTAGGCTTCCCTGTGACAAACACGAGTTTTGATGCTCTGCTAGAGTCTCTTCTTTCAACTGCTAAACCGTTTCCTCAATCTGCTGGATATCGGATATTAGCATCTTAGACATCCCCCTTCTACCTAGTAACTGTTAAATATTTGTAGTAGGATATCGGATATTAGCATCGTAGACATTTTGTTATCTTGAACTTGTAATTCGAATGTTTGATTGATATTTTGCGAAGTTTAATTTGAATTAATATGTTATGCACATTTTGTAAATTATTTGATTATGGTTTGACCTGTAATATTATGGTAAAACTATGCGGGTAATAATTTGTTGACAACTTTTGACCACTTTATGCTATAATTGTATGTGAACTAAATATACAAAAAAACAGCTTTTGTGTTACTAAATATTACAAAAGGTGCCAACAAACTAAAATTCATGTGGCCATTGGATGATTAATAGTCACACAAAATATCACAGTCTTCACTATTAAACAGCATATGGGTTCACACTTATTAACACATTTGGTCACTTTATGCTTAATGTAATGTGACTAAATACCTAAAAAAACATGCTTTGTGTGACTAAATATTACAAAAGGCCTGTAGATCCCATTCTGATAAGATCTTTCAAGTTCCTCAAAAAATATTTGATGTGCCTGATCTACTGGCTCCTCATTTGTCTTTGAATCAATAAAACCCTTAGGCCTTTTCAACTATCCATTCCTTTGCTTCCTAGCTCTTGATAGTTGAAGTAAAAAACATAAATAAGAAGACCCATAATGGTAGTACAGAGTATACTTGAGCAGGTTTCAGCCTTCCAATTTAGAATTTCCTGCATCATTAATAATCTTTGTACCTGCACTAAATATTAGGCTTTCCTTTTGGACTTTGCAGTTTTGTTAGCCTTTTATTCCTCTGCAGTAACATTCTGATATTCATTGGAATCAGTTAAACAAATCAAGATCAAACAGCCTCAAGTTAGGTCAATTCCCCTACAACATTAGGTTTTATTTTTCTAAGAAGTTTAATATCATGGTTTTTCTTCATCCCTCTATGGTTTCTAATTGTAAACCCCTAAAAGCTTGCGTTTTTTAGAGAATACCCAACTAAAAAACCCTTCATCATACTTTTCTTTAAAAACTTGCCCAAGTGGTCAATGGTATTCAAGATGGTCACATGGCACCCAAAAGTGTCTTAGTATAGCTAAGAATGGTATTTCTTACCATTAAATAATTTCATAAGGTGTCTGTTTTTGAGGCTGTGTCACTAATACCCTATTAAGGACATTAAACAACAGTACAACTAACATCAGCCAAAAAAAACTGTTAGGTTTCAAAATGAATCTGCTAGGCATGTCCTAATCACCCTCAATTAGGGTCCTGTTTATCCTTTATCAGCAACTCCACTTTGTGATGGAGGTTCTGCATTTACTGTATTCCCTCCTTGATTCCATTTGATCCAATAGAATTCAAATAATGTCCTGTTCATGAATTTGTAACCATAATCCCATCTAAAAGTTTTAAACTATTATATGATTTAATTGGTTCTCAGATTTGTATTATAAAAGTCCTTAAGGATCCACTAGTTTCCATCCTAAGTTCTTAAAAAGAACACTCCAACTAAACAGCTAAATCATCATTGAAAACAAGGCAATCAAGTCTTATGGTTTATACTCCTTACAGATGTGGGTCCAAATAAGTCCATATGTAAAAAGCCTGTAAGGGCTGACTAATAGAACCTCACTAATTAGGTCCTACCGGAAGCCGTTGTTTTGCTTTCCTTTCTGACAAGCAACACAGTTGTGGTCCATTTTAAAAATCTTGGAAGGTAATCCTCATCAAGGTTTTCCCTTCAGCAAGATTTTTTTTAAGTTTATTATACAGTCAACATGACCCAACCCACCATGCCATTTGTTTATGATTTCATTCACTGTGGCCTTTCTGCAAATTAAACAAGCTGAAACATCTAGTAGGAACAATTGTTGATCTCTAAGTTTTAAAACTGTACACATTGTTTTGTCTAAGGGATTCTAAGAATACTTAATTTCTTTTCACTCAGGCAACTACATAGCATGCCAGAGACACACCATCATCTCTCTCTTTCTATCTCTTCAACTGCGTGTATGTGTATGTTAGTGTATGTATGTGATCTGTAGAATGGGTAGGTTAGCGTTGCTACATCACAGCAGTTTTGTGACAGGGCAGAGAGGAGAGGGGAGATTAGGAAGTAATCAGGGTAAGGGTCTTCACGAAGGATGACGGGGGCAGCAACAGGTGAGTCCTGAAGCTGAGACGCTGTGTGGTAGAGAGCAGTAGCTAGTTTTATATTGTTATGTATTCTCTTTGTCCTTGTTATTTTACCTTTAACTGACGCGTGCCGAAGAAAGCAACGATAGGGCCTCCTTGGAGAATTCTGAGTGTGTGTTGGGGATAAATTCACAACAACAAGTTTAGAGTTATTGTTATCATTATCCATTGAAGGTAATAGAAGTTCAACCTCATCAAGCTTAGAGTTCTTGATGTTTAGATTAGGCATTTATATCCATTTGATAATATTGTCTTGGATCACTATTATACATCACCATGTATCACGACCATACAACATTTTGTATGACCAACTATACACCAAACTAGAGGTTAGATGGTTTATGTGTTTAGGCCTTAAAACACAAGGGTAATAGGTATAGGAGTGTTTAGGCCTTAAAGCGCAAGGTTTTCTCCGTTGAAAATAAAGCTTGTTGACTTACTGAAGTAACTCTCGAGTTGGAAATTCGAGAGAGTGGAGTAGAACGAAGAGGAGCTTCGTGACCGAACCACTATAAATCATCATGTTGGGTTTGCTGTTTCTTTTTCTTATCGCTTTGTGTTTATATTTTCATTGCGTTTAAGTTTGTGTTGCGTGATATGTTTTCTTTTATGCTTTCTACTATCTTTAGAGTTGTGGAATTATTACTATCATTTTTCATATTGCGTCACACTTGATCTATGATACGAGAAATTAAGTTTTTAAATGGAACGCATCCCTCCTCTTATCAATGTTTTCCACACGTTGCTATCCACATGTACTCGTCTAGTTTATTAATAATATATAAAGATTCAATTCCATAACTTAAAGGCCACGTACGAAAGTTAAATCATAATTGACTAATAGAAACTAGAACCATTAAATTCAAATATTTAACTTTCATAATTAAAAAAAACTAAAAAAAACGCTTGTAATAATACTAATAAGTTAAACAATACTATAATTATCACAAACAAATAAATAATCACTTGAAAAGTAACACTATATTTCACTTGATATGTGTTATGATTATCTTAAAAATGTTTCTTAAGTTTCTTAAATGTATATTTTTAGTGTTAAAAACTAGAATGAATCCCACATGGAAAGATAGACATAAAAGAAAGGAAGGAAGAGAGATATAAAAGCAAAGCCCTAAGAGTTAGATTTGCATACCTTTTAAAATTTTAAAAAGTATCTAATTAGATGTTGATAAAGTTTGACATTTTTATAATTATTGTTTTGACATAAACTTAAATGATCATTACTTATGAAAACGTAAAAAAAAGTTTAAAAAATATTAGATGTTTGGCTCGATTAGCTCGTTCAACTCGTTAAGCTCGACAAGCTCGATCGGATCGTTCGACTCGAGTAACTAAACGAGTTATCGAACGAGCCGAGCCGAATATTGTCTCATAAAAGCTCAGCTCGTTTAAATAAACGAGCAAGAACGTTTGTTCGAGCTCAAATCGAGCTTAACAATTTGTAGGCCCGAGCTCGAGTTAATCGAGCTCGAGCTCGAGCTCGAGTAGCTCGTTAAAATCTCGATTCGTTAACACCCCTAGCCTTGATTACCATTATCAGCCTGTTAGGAGTTCTCTTTTAATAATAGATTCCCTTCCTGAAGTCAAAGATGCTTATAATGTGATTTCAAGGGAGGAGTCCTATAGAGGGGTTTCTGAGTCCTCTGGTGTTGTTGAGTCTAAACAGAATGCTACTTCTTTTGTTTCTAAAACTTTTAACAATAATAGAAAATAGTTTAATAATAATAATAATTTCACCAAAGGCTTTGCAAGTAATGTGAACAGAGGACCTAAACCAAATCTTATTTGCAAACATTATGGTAAGATTAGTCATACCATTGATAGGTGTTTTGAGATTGTTGGGTTTCCTTAAGGGTTTAAGAGGAATCCTAATACTGGGAAGCAAACATTTAATGTTAATTCTGATGTTAAAATGAATACTAATTCAGCTTCTAGTTCTTCTTTTGATTTTACTCCTGAGCAGATGCAAAAACTTCTTAATATGATCAATGAGAAACCCTATGGGAGCATTCATGCCAATATGGCCGGTAGGGCTTCATTCTTTAATATAAATGTCTGGTTTAATATAATTTTTTCTAAGTATTTATATGCTAATTCTAGTCTTAATGTGACTACTATTACTATGGGATGGATTATTGATTCTGGGCCAAACCAACATTTAACTGTTTCAACTGTTGAAATGTTTAATGTTGTGGATTTTTTTGAGCTTAAAATTACAGTTGGTCATCCTAATGGTACTCTTGCTACTATCAGTCATGTTGTAAATTTAAAGTTATCTAATAATGTGATTCTTTATGATGTTCTTGTTGTTCCTGGATATTGTGTTAGTCTTTTATCTGTTAATAAGCTCATCAGAGATAGTAAAATGTTTGTTGGTTTTGATGAGAATAAGTGTTACATTCAGGACTTGAAAAGGGAGAAATTTTTGGGGATTGGTAGTGAATTTGGTGGCCTATACCTGTTTGATATGAACAAATCTAATTGTATAGGTCAGTCCAATGTGGTTATGTCTTTTCATGTTTCTAAGTTGTTATGGCATAATAGGCTTGGTCATCCTGCTGAACAAGTTCTATCTGTGCTTAAAAAAGACCTGAATATTTCTGATAACACTTTTGTACCTATGTGTGAGGTCTATCAAAGGGCTAAGCAAACAAGAGAACCTTTTCCCTTATCTGATCACATGTCTAAGACATTACGTGAACTTGTTCATCTAGACTTGTGGGGTCCTTACAAAGTTCACAGCAAAGAAGGTTATAGATACTTCTTGACTATAGTTGATGACTATTCCAGGGCTGTATGGGTGTACTTGTAAAAACTAAGGATGAGATCTTTGATGTGTTTGTATCTTACTTAAAATTGATTCATAATCATTTTAATGTAAAAGTTAAAACAGTTAGGTCTGATAATGGGACAAAACTTGTTAATAAAAAGATGTTTGATAGTATTTCTGATCTGGGTATATTTCATCAGACCTCTTGTTCTCATACCCCTCAGCAAAATGGGATTGCTGAAAGAAAACATAGACACTTGCTTAATGTAGCAAGAAGTCTTATGTTTCAGGGGAGAATTCCTCTAAGGATTTGGTCTGATTGTATTCTAACTGCTGTTTATCTTATAAACAGGCTGCCTTCATCTGTCTTAAATGGAAAATCTCCTTTTGAGTTGGTTTATAAACAAAAACCTAATCTTTTTGTTGTTCCCACTTAGTTAGTGAACAATAACTACAAAGTTATCATTAACTAACTGTTGATCCCAATGAATAGATCTTTCTAGCCTGTTAAGGGTGGTAGCTAATCTGGATAGATCCAAACTAACTACAAGAGAAACAATGACTATGAACAATATAAGTTATGCGGAAACTAACTTATACTGCTAAGAAGAACAATGAATAAAACAGAACTTTGATTACTATTAATCTGCTAGGTTACAAATTACTAACTATGAATATTTGTAAAACTTGTATATGAAACTTATATCTCTAAATAGTGCCGTAGGGTTCCTTTTATACACCAAGAAAACCCTAATGGACTTACAAAACGCGTTAAGTGATCATGCATATCTATTCCTAATATATCTCATGCATATCACTTAAGCAGTACTATCTATATATGCTAGCAGTACTAACTTACTACTAACAGTACTAACTTTAACTAGCAGTACTAACAATGTACTAGCAGTACTAACTAATTATGACTAACAGTACTAACTACTTAGTCTATTTTCTTGAATCTTTAGCATTCTTCACCAGCAGCACTAAGTAGAACTAGCAGTAGTAACTTGTATAAGTAGCAGCACTAAGTTGTAGAAACTTCTGAAACCCAACAATCCTCCCCTAAACATGATGTTCACTTGTTAATCTTCATGTTTCTTCAGTTTGAGCTTCTTGAACACTAAGGGATGTATCCAAACACACTGCTACTCTTTAATCTGCTCTTTGATGAACTTGAACTCTTTTGTTACTCTGTAAACTTGAAATTCTTTAGCTTCCAGTATTTGTCATCATCATAACATCTCAGCAACTCAGCAACACAGCAATACCAACTAAGTTGGCCATGTAGTTTTTGGCAAACTATCAACCATAAACGGATTTGATATTTCTTTACCAGTAGTCGTTTGCTCTGGAATAGTCAATGCTTCATTGCAATAACATGGTGCTTTGATAACCATATAGTTTTGAGTAAACTACCAACTATCAACGGATTTGAGATGTCTTTACCAAGAGCCGTTTGCTTTGGACTAGCCAACTCTTTACTGTAAAGCATGGTGAGTTGAGAGTCATATAGTTTTTGGCAAACTATCAGCCATTAACAAATTTGAGAAGTCTTTACCATAAGCCGTTTGCTCTGGACTAGCCAGTTCTTGATGCCTGTTAGACATGGTGAACTGATGACCATTTGTTGTGTGGTAATGAAACCAACACTTAAAGATCCTTCTTTCCTCCACCATGGCTTTTAGCTTTATACTTTCAATCTTAGTACTGTCAGTTTAAGTTTTGGCCTGGCAGTACTAAATTTTGGACTACTAGTATTAACCTCTCAATCCTCATCCCAAAGATCATAATGAACCTTAACATCATTTTCCAAACTGTAAAACAAGTCAAACTGCCATTTTGCCTCCCCTGAACTTGTGATTTGCCATTAAATCTTTAAGTTTCTTCTAATGTACTCTGCTGAGGATGCTTCCAAACACTTTAGTTCCTTGTTCTGTTTGCTATATTGTAGATTTTTATCAAAAGCTCATATGCCATCTCTGACTGTTGATCCACTCTTAGCTTGTTACATAGCATCAAAGTTGCAAGTCCCTTTGTCAGTGGATAATCCTATTCAACCAGCATGAATATATCTTGTCCTTTCTCTGTAGATACATAATGAACTGCACACATATCATATAACCACCATTTCAAAGGATCATGCATATATTTCTGAAGTTCTAAAAGATTTTCTGCATCTGGTTCAAATAACATCTTTAGTTCAACCCATAATTCTATCTCTTTATATTTAGTAAGTCTTGATGAGTTGTATCTTTCTTGAACTAAGCTCCATAATTTGACCAGATCATCCCTGTCAAAATTCTTAAGCATGTCTTCAAAAACCTGATACATCTTTGTGTAATTGCCTACTCTGATGATTTTCCAAAATTGCATAGTGTCTTCAGAGTAAACTTCCCATCCAATTATTGGGTATTTGGTTTGAAGAGCTTCAACATTTATTCCTTCATCTAGAACTATAATTACCATTTGATTCAGCTGTTCTTGAGACAATTCATCCGTTTTTGGTTCTTCATCTGTTTGCTCTTGAACTGACTCTGCAACTTCTTTAGTTCTTTGTCTTTTAGCAGGTTTTGCTTCAACATCTTGACCTGCTCATTTTAGACTTTGAACTTCTTCTTCAGAATTCATAGGCATAAATAAATGAACTTGATCCCATACTTTTTCAAAGATTGGTCTTATATCATCATAGCTCATTCCTTTAAAATCTTATATCTTGTAGCCTCCCTGATTCTTCAAGTACATAATCATATTCTTCCTGACTTCAGCTACAGATCTAGGTCTATGTTGAAGTGCATGATACCTTATTACAGAAGGATCATTCCAATCAATAACATGAGCAGTATCAACTTCAGCTACAGCTTCTTTCTTTCCAGCTTTATCATATTCTTTTTGTAATTGTTTAGCAATTTCAGCATCTCTTGCAATCCTTTTTCTTTCTTCCTCATCAATCTATTCTTGTAATCTAATGGCTTCTTCATGACTAAGCCTTTCTTGTTCTAGTTGCTTTTTGGACTTCTTTTGAACAGATTCATTTTCAATCATGATTGCTTTACCTTTATCTTTCCTCTTCCGCACTCTTTCTTATATATATCAAATTTGCAGCAGCAGTACTAACCTTAGGAGTTGCACTAGCAGTACTAATTGGTACACTGGCAGTATTAAGTGGAGTATCAGCAGTAGTAACCTCGTGTTCCCCTTTTTCACCACTTCCTTGGTCTTCCACAAGCTCAGTAGGTTCTTCTACTAATTCAGCAATCTCTTCCTCTTCTAGTAATACCTCAGTATCATCACTAATCTTTTCCTGAATCTTTGCATCATGTGGAGGAACCAAAGAAATTTCAGCATCCAAGTCCAATTCTTCAATTAAACTCTCCTCCCTTGTTTGGAAGGATCCTCATAAACTTCTTCTTCATCAGAGAGTACCACTTTTTTCCTTCTTCTAGATTGGCTTGTCTTCACAGTCTGCTCTAACTTCTTTACCTTTTTTGATTAATTTTGTAAGAGCAGTACCATAAGTTTATTTGGTTTGTGCCAACTCTGCCTTCAAGCTTGTTACTTTATTTGACAAATTGGTACATAGAACCGTCAATTCATGAAGTGATAGACTACTCTCATCAGGTCTAAGTGATTGAACACTTTAGAGAGGTGATTCATAAGACATTAGAGCAGGCTCCTCTGCAGTAGGTGTAGTTTCTATGATGGGTGGTGGTGAAGTTGAAGGAGCACTGACTGGTGTATGTTGAAGTGATAAGAATGGTGAAGATGTGATTCTTGAGGTAGATGTTTCAGGTGCAGTGATCATAGAAGGAAATAAAGGAATATCTTCACCAGAATAACCCTTTGTAACTCGCTTCATGTTACTAAAAACTTTTTGTGTAAGTACAGTAGTGGGATAGGTTCTTGTGTGGGGTTGAAGAAGTCTCCTTTGCTTGTTTAAACAAATTTGGATAAATCTAGGATACATCAAAAACTTATGAGGGTTATCTAAATTCTTTAGCATTGCATCAAAGATGAATTTTAAGAAGTTAAAAGTTCTGTTTGTTGCCAGACAGATAATAGTAGTAGCTATATTGCTGCTAAACTGCTCCCAAGAAGTCTTTTTAGGACTCAAGCAGTTCAGTTGCATACCCCATGAGAGCAAGTTGCTCAAATATCTCTGTGTTAGGTAAAGAAGAAATTCCACCATTGTCCTCCAACTTCAGATGTCTTCTTAAAGATGCTTTAGTGATGGTCTTGGCTTGTCCATCTATGCTAGCAGTTAGTTCTACTTCTCCATTAACAGTTGTGCTAGCAGTAGTTGTTGTCCAAAATTATTTGATAAATGAAGTATATATTGTTGATTCTCTGTAAAGGCATAGTGAATGTGACTAGCAGTTAGGAAATCAATGATCTGATGAAACTCTGCAGTTCCCTTTGGTTTCTCCAAGTATGCCACCATGTTGTGCTTGTCGCAAAACTCCAAAATATCCATTTGATGAATAGAAAGTTGATTAAGGTTCTGGGATATGTTTGTGAGAGAGAGTACGGATATTTGGTAGAGTTAATTGATATTTAAGAGAGTATTTAAGAGTTTAAAGTGTCACCGACTAAAGAAGATTTGTACTTATCTTGAAGAAATCTTTTAAGTTTATAGAAAGATCAAGAATTCTTCAATTAATCAAACCCTATAGCCTATAAGCATGGCAGTTGGCGGAAATTTAGCAACGGCTAGAAATTGGGAAGGAATTTAGTTATGGGTTAAATAGTACTAACGGTCTTCTAACAGCACTAAAATTAGCCTAGCAGTACTAACTTTAAGCCCAGCAGTACTAAAAGATGGTTAGCAGTACTAAGCAATACCCAGTAGTACTAAGTAATACCCAACAGTACTAACTTGAAGAGACCAGTATTAACTTGAAATTCCTCCAAAGAGTTTTTCCATCACCAATCTCACTTTCTCTCTTTCTGTTTTTATGCTCACACATTATCTCTCAATTCTTTTGCTCACCAATTCACTCTTTATGTTTTTCACACAACTCTCTTTCTGTTTTTAAGCTCATAATTTTTCTTTATTCTTTTTGCTCACCAAGTCACACAATTTTGTACAAATTCCATCAATTTACTGTCCTCCCCATAATTCATGCTTTAGGGATTAAGCCTCCACTGTCAAAAAATAAAATTCCTGTATCTTTTAAAGCAACTTGTGGATCACCCTGCATATAAAAAAAAGAGAATCAGTTTCTCTTAGGGACCCAAGTCATTGCTAACTTGGGTCTGCCTAGTGGATCTTTAAAATTAACATTTTTATTAGAGTTTGATCCACTATTGTATTTGGAGACTTTGGTCCAATAGTGTCTTTTGGGTCTCCAATAATAACCTGCTGAGGCCTTAACAGCAGTTTCCCTATAGCCCCTAACAGCACTAACTATTTTGTCCCCGACAGTATTTACTTTATTATTTGTAAACTTTGCTTTTGCTGCTGTTGATTTATTAAATGGCCTTCTAATAGGTAAATGAGACTTATAAAAGTTATTTCTTAGTCTGATTTCATTCACAATGGATCTAGCAGTATTAACTTTTCTAGCAGTACTAGTTTCTGCTGCTTGACTAAAAGGATTTTGTCTAGCAGTATTAACTGAAAATATGCCAGTTTTAGTTAGTACTGTTTTTGGAACAAACTTGTTTTGGTGATTTAATCTTTGCACATTGTTCCACACTGGTCTATTCTCCCCTTGACCAGTACCCTTACCCTTCTGTTTGTTCAATTCAACATGTTTAGCCATTCTTTTCTCATGAAAGTCACAATCTCTAATAAGATGGCTAAAGCTACCACATATAAAACATGCTTTTTTAGTGAAACCATATCCCAAACCCAGCCTTTTGTACATTGAACCATTCCAGTCTCTCTTGTTAACTTTAGGACTTGGACTACATGTGTTTTGTTTTTTAATAGTTTTCCTAGGAGTTTTTACATGCTTAACAGTATTAACAAAAGCAAAACTAGGTTTTTCCTGTTCTTTTGAAGGTTCAATCATATATTTATCATCACTGTCTGACTCATACTCCTCAATGATAAGAGCATCAGACCAAACTTTAGGTTGACTAACAACTTTGGGTTCAACTACAACTGGTTCAGGCACAGATTCAAGTGTTTCTACACTAGAATTGGTTTCACAAGAGTCAAAATCACTAGTCTTAGCATCAGATTCACTAGTTTTAGACTGTTTTGGACCATATGTAAAATTTGACTCATCTATTCCAAAATCAGATTTAGGAGGCATGTAGTTTCCTGTCATTGGAGGGGGAACTGCATGCATTCCTTCAACTTTTGCAAATCTATCATACACAGGACTATCTTCTACATCACTTGACCTACTGTCAAATACACTTTCAAGAACTTCTTTTTCATAACTTAAGACACCTTCATGTATTTGATTTCCATACCCAAGCCCAGATTTGTCCCTAGTACTCATCTGACTATTTAGCAGTTTACTAAGGCCTTTAGAAGAACTTTGAAAATTCTCAAGTTTGGTTTTTAATTCTTCTTTTTCTTTTACAGCTTCTGCTAATAGTTTCTTATGATATGTGAGCACATCAGTTTTATCATCTAAATCAATTTTCATAAACTAATCTTTTCTCATACAAAGTTGATTTTTCTGATGAGCAACAACTAATTGAGCCTCTACCTTTTTTAAAGCTTGAGTATAGGCTTGAATTTCTATACTAGCATCACCAAGTTGTTCTCTTTGTTCATCATATAATTTTTTAAGTTTAGCATATGATTCCACACATTCTTTTGAACAAGATGTTACCTCAGTGTCTAAGCCTGAATTGCTGTAAGCCATTAAAGCAAAGTTCTCTTGCTCATCTTCTGCATGACCAGTCCAATCAACACCTTCCCCATCAAGAGTTACCAAAGCTTTAGGTTCCTCCTATTTTCCAGGTCTACTTCTATTGTCTTTTGCTTTATATCTAATGTTCCCTGCATCTCTTCTTCTGCTTTCTTGATTTCCTTTTGATCTGCACTCTCTAGCAAAGTGCCCTGTGTTATGGCAATTGAAGCACTCAACCTTGGTCTTGTCAAAGCCAACTGGTTCCTTGGCATCAAACTGCAGCCTTCTCCCTGTCTTCTTGTAAAACTTCTTTAGTCTCATGGAAATCATGGCCACTTGCCATTTCAAGTCCATCTCTTCTAAATCAAACTCATCAACCTGTTCAAGATCTTCATGATCCAATTATGGACCACTTGATTGATTAGCAAAGAAAGAGTACTTGAGTTCATCAGTGTATGATGAAGGTCCTTCTTTTTGTGAGTTATGGCCAGAAGAAGTAGAAACACCATAAGCAGTACTAACATCATTAGTACTGTTAGTGCTTTCAGAAGAAACAAATGCTACATTCTGTGTGCTGGAAGATGATGCAGTAGAGCCTTTAATATCAGACTCAAAGACTCTAAGATTGTTATAGAGATCATCGAAGCTAAGAGTATCTACCCGGCCTTGGCTCTTAATCAGGATACTTGGACCAGGATGAGGTAAAGACTAAGAAACTTTTGATTGGCATATTAGTGGAGACACCTGGCAATACCCCATGAATCTTCAAGTTGATCGGAAAGACTCTGAAAAATACCTGTCCTAACCTTTTGTGCAATCCTTCTGAGTTGAATACAGAAAAGCTTTCAAATTGTTGCTTGAGAATGTATTTTTTCATCTTTTAGAATCATCATTGCCACAATCTGTTTGATAGCTTCCCACATTTCTTTAGCATCAGTCATTTTGTAAAACTTTGCTAAATAGTCTTCTGGTATAGCCATAAGCAAGGTGGTTCTTGCTTTCCTTTCTCTCTCTAGCTAAAATTTCTTCAGCAGTTTTGGGAGGTAAAACATTTATTTGTCCATTTGTGTCTGTTGAGACTTGTACTGGACCATTTCCCTTTTGTATGATTTCCCATATAGGATAATCTGTATGCCCCGAGTAATGTTTCATTTTCATGGCCCATATGTCATACTCACCTTTCTTCAGAATAGGGAGTTTAGTAGTTGACCGAGTGTGATGGGCTTGTTGTGTAGGTGTAACTGGTGGTGGTGGTGGATTATCATCATGAAATTTATCTTCTTCTGCCATTGAATAGATATGAAAGGTAAAGGTTTATAACAGATCTGTTTTGATTCTTCTTACTCAGAGTTTCTCAACAAGCTCTGATACCACTTGTTGATCCCAATGAATAGATCGTTTAGCGCTGTTAAGGGTGGTTGATAGCTAATTGGATAGATTCAAAATAACTACAAGAGAAACAATGACTTTGAACAATATAAGTTTATGCGGGAAAATAATTTTATACTGCTAAGAAGAACAATGATGCTAAGAAGAACAATGAATAAAACAGAACTTTGATTACTATTAATCTGCTAGGTTACAGATTACTAACTATAAATTTTTGTAATACTTGTATATGAAACTTGTATCTCTAACTAGTGCCGTAGGGTTCCTTTTATACACCAAGAAAACCCTAATGGACTTACAAAACGCGTTAAGTGATCATGCATATCTATTCCTAATATATCTCATGCATATCACTTAAGCAGTACTATCTATATATGCTAGCAGTACTAACTTACTACTAACAATACTAACTCTAACTAGCAGTGCTAAAAATGTACTAGCAGTACTAACTAATTATGACTAACAGTACTAACTACTTAGTCTATTTTCTTGAATCTTTAGCATTCTTCACCAGCAGCACTAAGTAGAACTAGCAGTAGTAACTTGTATAAGTAGCAGCACTAAGTTGTAGAAACTTCTGAAACCCAACACTAACTCATGGCAAGCACGTAAAGTAGACAATTTGTTTTTTGAAAAGATTTTTGTACGTAAATATAACTAATAAGTAAAAGACACAAAAATAACTTTTCAACGTTTAACTCTTTTTATTAAGAATTATACCCCATTGTATGCGGAACTACAATGGGGATTGAATGACAATGTGTGTGTGTGTGTGTGTGTGTGTGTGTGACCTCCTCACTAATAACTTTACATAAACCTAAAGTGTTATGCAAAGTTAACTACTATGCTAACCAACTGAGCTTGCTCAGGGACTTAGTAGATTTGGAGGAGTAGATGTGTGTTTGTGAAAGTTACAACTTTTAATGCACAAACTTAACATCTACTATCTTACAAGAGTTATATTTATACTACCTAGGTAGGTTCACACCCACATAGGTGGTAAGCACTAATCCCAATCCTAAGACGCTAGTACATTTGTACAGCTTTGTCTTTATTACAATTTCTATTCTAGGTATGGGACAAATGCTCTTTCTAAGTTCAGTCCTGACAGTGAACTTGTCTTATACCCTCTTTAGGATAAGTTGACTTCAGTAGATAAGAGCTTGGACTTATCTGCTTTCAAACTATCCCGCCTATTCTTCAGTCTCTTGTCTTCAGGGTCTTTTAGTTGTTGGAGACCGTATGGGGCTCAGTGAGTCTATTGCCACAACTCACTGAACCCATCACCTTCTTCTTTGGCTCATGCTTCATTCACTGAGTACCGCCTCACTGAATGCTAGAGTCTTTCTTGTAGACTCAGGCTGCGCATCTTGAAGGTAACTCACTGAGCGACTATTCACTTAGTGACCTTGAATTGTTAAAGGATATTTACACTTAGGTTATTTTGTATTCAAATCCTAAGTGAGGAATCAGTGGGAAATGACATTGGACTAACACTTTCCCACTTGAGGTCTTTTGGGTGTCTTTGTTTTTCCTCTATTTTAAACAATCATGATAAAATGTCTTTTAGATCTGAAAAATGTGTTCTTATTGGTTACTCAACTAATAAGAAAGCTTATAAATTGTTAAGTCTTGATTCAAGAAATGTTTTTTACTCTAGAGATGTAAAATTTTATGAAAACATTTTTCCTTTTAAACAAAAAAACTTATGATTCAACAGATGTGGAAAACACAAGTGATGTTGACCACTTGCAATTCTTTGATAGTGAGTTTCCTCAAAGTCCCAATGATGATGGGAAAGATTCATCAGTTGGGGATGGTAGTTTGCAACACTCTGATGGACAAGATTCTACTCAAAGTAGGTCTTAGAGTGATAGGCTTACTGCAACCCAAGTTGATGACCAAAACTGGTCTGAGGGCAATTCTCAAAATTCTGTTCCTAATACAAGTCAGTCTGGTCCAACTCAAAACAGTGATGAAGTGTAGACACCTGTATTAAGAAGGTCTGAAAGACAGACTAAAGTTTCTGTTAGATTAAATGATTATGTGCTTAATTCAAATGTGAAGTATGGTATTAAGAAATATGTGAATTATTCTAAACTTAGCACTGCAAATCTGTGTTTTGCTACAAACTTAAATAAGTCTGTTGAACCTACTTGTTTGTCTGAAGCTATGTCTGATCCTAATTGGGTTGAAGCCATGAACAATGAAATTGAAGCCCTTAATTGAAATAACACATGGACTATTTATGATTTACTTGTTGGTAGAAAACCCATAAGAAGTAAGTGGATATGAAAAATTAAATATAAAGCTTCAGGTGATATAGAAAGATATAAAGCTAGACTTGTGGCTAAAGGGTTTAGTCAAAGAGAAGGATTTGATTATGATGAGACTTTCAGTCCTATTGTTAAGATGGTATTGTTAGATGTCTAATTACTCTTGCTATGGTAAATAATTAGCCTTTATACCAATTAGATGTTAATAATGCTTTCTTATATGGTGATCTCAATGAAGATGTTTATATGACTTTACCTGATGGTTATAATGATGAGAACAAATCTAAAGTCTGTAGGTTGAACAAGTCTTTGTATAGCTTAAAGCAAGCTCCAAGACAGTGGAATGCCAAACTTACCACTGCCTTGGCTGAGCATGGATTTAAACAGTCTAAATTTGACTATTCCTTATATACTAAGCATAATGGTGACAAGTTTATTGCTTTGCTTGTATATGTGGATGATATTATAACTGGGAATGATGATATTGGAATTAAAGAGTTTAAAGTATTTCTAAACACTAAGTTTATGATTGAGGACTTAGGTGTTTTAAAATATTTCTTGGGAATTGAGGTTGTTGAGAATGATCTTGGTTTATGCATGTCTCAGAGAAAGTATTGTCTTGAATTGTTACATGAATATGGCTTGCTGGCTGCTAAACCTGTTGATATTCCTTTTCCTAAAAACACTATTCTAAGTTTTGAAGAAACTATTAATGATAAGTACTTATTTGATTTTACTACTTATCAAAAATTAGTAGGAAAATTGATATACATAACCAATACAAGACCTGATATTAGTTATGTTGTTCACTGTCTTAGTCAGCATATCCATAGCCCTTTGCAATCACATTTTAAAGCAACCTTGAGGGTTTTGAGGTATCTTAAAGGTTCTCTAGGTTGTGGAATTCAATTTTATAAAAATTTTGATTTAAAGATTAAAGCATATGCTGATGCAGACTGGGCTAAATGTCCTAAAACAAAAAGGTCAGTAACTGGTTTTTGTGTGTTTTTTGGGAAAAACACTAGTCTTATGGAAAAGTAAAAAGCAAGCCACTATTTCTAAAAGTTCTTCTAAAGCAGAGTATAGGAGCATGTCTTCTACTTCATGTGAAGTTATTTGGCTAGGTAATTTGTTACACAATATTGGTTTGAAAGACTTGTATCCAGTAGAATTGTTTTATGACAATTCTTCAGCAATTCAAATTACTGGTAATCCTGTATTTCATAAGAGAACTAAACATTTTGAACTTGATGTTCATTTTATTAGAGAAAAAGTTTTAGCTGGTATAATAAAAACAACGAAAGTTAGTTCTGATCTGCAAACTGCACATGTGTTTACCAAATGTCTTGGTGTAGTGCAACACAGGTTGTGTTGCAAAAATCTTGGTATGTTGGATATTTTTGTAGGTGACCTGGTTGGTAAAGATACAGGGAGGAAAAGACATGTTCAAAGATGGAAAAGAGGAGTTCAAGCTCATCAGCCTGAGGGAGGATGTTAAAGGTGTAGGCTAATGTTCAGGGACTAAAAGTGTCAAGTTCCAAAAGTTCTTTTAAGTCGGTTAATGAAGTTTTTGAGCTAAGTTTGTCAAGTTCCTAAGTTGAAGGGCTTGTTGGTATCTTTTGTTTCTATATAAGCTGAGGAGATGGCTAGGGTTTGGATAATAGTCTTCAGTCTTTATTTTTTGTCATCTCTCTCCCTTGTCTTCTTTCTCAATCGTTCAGTCACGAAAGTTTTGTTCTCTTGTTGTTATAGGGTTTGATATCTTCTGGATATCAATTCTCTAAGTATTATAGTCTTAAGATCGATCTCTTTATTCGATCTTTAGTTATTGTTAAGTGCTGAGAGATATTTGTAGTGAGGAAGATTGGAATCCACATAGTGGGGAACAATCATTGTCTTTGTATTCGTTTGGCTATAACTCAGTTGAGGAGTAGTCTTCTTGTAATCGTTTATTAATAAAAGAGCACAAAAGGGTGGTTGGCTGTGTGCAATATTAGTGTTCTTTGGTTGATTTTGATATTGATTACATGATGTAAAAGTATAAATGTCAAGAAACAAACATTTTGAATGTGCAAATCAATTGTTAGAATGTGCAAATCACATTTCTTTTCTTAAATAGAAATTATAAACAAGTTAGAAGAACAAAGGTACAATGGTCAAATTAGAAGTAAGTAGTATTTGTAGGTTCTTTTTAAATAAAAATTGATTATTTGGATATACATGATAATTCTAAAGGTTAGGAAGGATGTATATGTAATTATTAGGCTACTTTTATCGGATCGCGAGGAATGTCTGTGAGGCTTCGGTGAGGCAAGCCTCACGCGTGAGGCCCCCTAACACCTCCCATAGTCACAAGCTAGCAGAAGCAAAGATAAGCCACGAAGGTGAGGGTGTGACTTTTGGGGAAATGTGAAAATGTGGGCCCCTTTTATGTAAGACGATATCAAATTTAAAAAAAGAACTTTTTCCACTATCATTTTATTTACCTATTAAATCCCCTTAAACTCCAAAATTTTAAACACGGCTTCTTTTACCCTTTACCAAAAATCTTAATTTCGTATTGTGTATAAAATTTCATATTATGATTTGTATTTTTATTTAAGTGTAGGAAAATTTAGTTTGTTTGATTTCGTACGTGTACATATCCTAACGAATAGTTTTCCCTCTATAATGGCTTTTTTATTTTAATTTAAAACACACACATTTTATTCAAATAAAAATTAAATTACAATACATAAAAAGAAAATACGACATTCAAATAAAAATACAGATTACGGTAGGAAAACAGGACCTATTTGTTTTTTTGTGCATCCAACGGATTTTGTGACTGATAATATCTTGTATTTTTTGGACACATTTCCACAACTTTCATTCAATCTTGTAATCTTTCGAGGCTTCGTCTTTTAAAAATTTGTTTCTGAATATACGCTTTGATTTCTTGACGGTATGTGGGAGAGTACAAGCCATAAAATAGAAGTTAAAAGAGTATGAGTATAGGAGAATGGATATAAATGTATGTGAAAGTTGGGTATATATATGTGAAAATCGGGGATTTTAAATTTTGTAGTCGTTCAGGTTTTTTTTAATTTTGTAGCCGTTACAATTAAAAAAATATATATTTAGTTTTTTTAGAAAAGAAAAAAAATTGGTTTGTCTGGCGAGAGGTGATGTGACTCATAAGAGTGAATTGTGAGAGAAAGTGAGGTTAAAAAGTTGGAAAGAAAAAACTTATGTGACGCTAATGTGTCCGGTAAGAATGTGTTTTTTCAAGTAAATGATAAAAACATCTTAGTTGAAGTTAGATATATACTAGCAGGGTACCCCAACGCGCGGGTACCCTATAATTAGATGCCAACAAAACAAAAATGAACTGATTAACCGGAGAATGAAAAAAAGATCTCAGTTCGACCCGATTCACCGGTTTTTACCTGTTTCGACCGGTCATCTCCGTTTCATTTTCGGACGGATTTTATTGGCTAGCCAAACCGGTGGCGACTCCGATATCTGGTTGAACCCGTTGGTCCGGTTCAATTTTCAAAACCATATGTATCATCAACTTGTTCGCATATAAATTATTTTAAGCTTTGTATGTTTTATTAGCTTGTATAATGTGTATAATAACATATATTTTTTATTTTAGGGGTGTTTTAAAATAACATTAATTAATGTATTTAATTAGTTTATACTTGTAACATATGCGTGGAGTAATAAATGTTGTACACTTTGCTTTAATACATGTAATTTTCATTTTATGGGTGTTTTAAAATTTACATTAATTAGTGTATTTAATTAGTTTATACTTGTAACATATGCACAGAGGAATAAATGTTGTACAGTTTGCTTTAATAACTGCATTTGTTAGATAGTTGATTTTGTGGTGAAATATTTCATTTAAAGATTGTATATTATGCTTTATAACTTGGATTACTGAATTTTTTTATGATAAAAGGTTGCATTTAAATATTGTACATTATGCTTTATAATTTGAATTTTTTTTTTTGACATTAAATAAAAAGAAAATATCTTAATTTACTTTATAATATAGATATAATTATTAAATTTAAAAGAAATACATTTTTCCTCATACCAAAGTTGATTTTTCTGATGAGCAACTAATTGAGCCTCTACCTTTTTTAAAGCTTGAGTATAGGCTTACTATCTATACTAGCATCACCAAGTTGTTCTCTTTGTTCATCATATAATTTTTTAAGTTTAGCATATGATTGCACACATTCTTTTGAATAAGATGTTACCTCAGTGTTTGAGCCTGAATTGCTGTAAGCCATCAAAGCAAAGTTCTCTTGCTCATCCTCTGCATGACCAGTCCAATCAACACCTTCCCCATCAAGAGTTACCAAAGCTTTATGTTAGGAATTATGAATTCCTAGTTCCTACTGGTAGTACACAGTTCCTACTAGTAGTAAGATTTAGTCCTTCCTGGTCGATTAGTCCTCTGGACTTTTGGAAAGTCTGGGTTCTTTGGAGAAAGTCCTGTCTAGAGAAAGTATTAAATGACATTATTTATCTCCTGGTCTTTGGAAAGTCCTGGGGCTTATGGAAAGTATAAAACGACATTCATTATGATGAAAGGAGTTAACAAGTTTATTATAGGAAATGCATTAATTATATTGATGTAAAAAATTTAGGAAGGTCTTTAATTAATTGTAACTCCCTAGACCACCTTGCACTATAAAAGGAGTCCAAGCGGTGTAGAGATCACTATCACTTGCATACACACATTCTCTACACGCATTTCTCTCTTACTTAGTTAGCTTCAAGGTTGTAAACCCTGTTACTGTTCAGAAAGTTAACCGAATTAATATATTGAGGCTACATACGTTTGGGTTTATTTTCTATTGTTCCTCTTAAAGATTATTTCCGCATAGTCTTTGTATTGTCTTCAAGGTTTTCACAAGATCGTTCTTGAATATCTTTTTAAACAATTGTATCAGAGACCTCGTTGAGAACTTTGATAAAAGGAACAAGATCTCTACTTTGTGTTGCTAGAAGAAGACATGGCTGCAAACTACAACTCCTGACAATGAGAGTAACTTATATACAGAAACTTGAAAGTAGAGAATTTAATGCTAAACTAGAGAAAAAGCATGTTAATAACAAATATAATATGGTAACTAGTTGTTCATATGATAATCTTAAAAAATTATATGATGAACTTCAAAAACAGTTTTCTGATTTAAATGAACAATATAATGAATATTTTATACAAGTTCAAGCATATAAAAGTTCCCTTAAAACTTTGGAAAAACAGAAAAAGGTCCTTCAGAATAATCAATTGGTCTTTGAAGAAAAGATTAGGGTATTGTCTAGTGAATTAGAAAATACAACTAATCTATTGAAATATTCTAAAAAAGTGAATGCTGAGATGAGTTTGGAAAAACAGGACTTACAGGCTAAGCTAGAAAATGAAAGAGCCATCAATGCAAAATGGACAAGTTCTTCCAAAAAATCCTTGAAAACTAAGTTAGGTATAGCTCAATGACTGTAAGGACTAAAATTGGCTTGGGGCTTGACGAATATATAGGGGAAAATGAGTTAGGATGGGATGACTCTGAATTTAGTGTATTTACCCTTACTCCTGAAGATGTGGAAGGCAAACCTCTCTATAACAGGTTTGTCAAAACTGATAGAATGAAAGCAGTTCCCCCACCTCTTTCAGGGAACTACATTCCTCTATCAGATCCCACTGACCTTGATGAATCACAAATGACCTATGGACCCAAACAGACCTACACTAGTGATTCTGAACCCAAAACCATTGACCTTGACTCTTGTGATACCCAACTCTAGTGTAGAATCACTTGAGTCTATGCCTAAACCTAATATAATTGAACCCAAGACTAGTGAAAATTTATATGCCTCTTGTAATCCAACTTAAGTGCTAAATCACCTGAGTTCTTTCCTAAATCTGTTTGTGCTAGGAATGAAAGTGTTAGGAAAGCAGATAACCCTAGGAAAAACAATAAAAGTCCTAGAGGTAATAAAAGAAGTTGGAATGGTATGATGACTCAAAAATTGGGTGAAAATTTTGAGTTTAACAATAAGGCTTGCTATGTGTGTGGTAGATTTAGTCATTTGCACTATACCTGTAAAAATAAAAGAAAGGTTAATGATCAAAAACAGTTAACACCAGTGTGGAACAACTCAAATGAGGGTAAATCATCAACACTCATGGTAGATTTTCTCACCCAAGACCAAAAATAACATGGTTCCCACAAGCAACTCTCCACTAAAATCTGGCCTTGTATATGTTAATTCACATAAAAGACTCTTTCAAAAGAAAACACCTAATTACAACAGATATTTCAATAGGAGTGTTAATTCTGTTAAGGATACAAGGGTTCATACTGCTAGGCCAAAGACAGAGGTTAATACTGTTAAGGCCTCAGCTAGTTGGGTCTGGAAACCAAAACAAGAAGTCATAGACCATGTTTCCAAATCAAATAATGCATCAAAGACTTTAACTAGATAAGATTGAATGTTGATGCTTATGGAATATTCAAAAAACTGTTTGGCTTGGGACTTTCAAAATGCCACTAACTTTCTTCTGCAGGCAATTCATAAATTGAGTATGCTAATGAATTGTTTTTGGATTTTCTTTCAACTGCTCATTCATGTTCCTACTGATGTTTGCTATTGTTCATACTTAGTTTTGGTTGCTTCGTTGTGCATGTAAGACGAGCGGTCACTGCTGGTGTATTAAAAGTACTTGAAGTATCACTAAAATAAAAAAACATGGGAGGAAGGAGAATCACATTTTGTGACTGTTTAGAGACAGCTCCTCATTGTGATTCTCGGTGTTTGTTCTTTCACAAAGTTTATTATCATTTTGAGGGGAGGCAAATTTGGAATGGCAAATTCTTAGCTCCATTTGAGGGGAAGATAAGTGTTACATTTGATCTCAAAGAAATTAAAGGCTGTCCTTTTTTTTGGTGAATCAACAAAGTATTTTTGAAGTAATGAAATGTTTTTCATAGAAATAATATATTTTTGGATTTTGATGAGCAAATTTTTTTTTGGAATGCTCATAGACGGTTTTCAGTGATAAATGGTTTTTGATGTGCAACACCCAATGGTTCTCAATTCCCAGGTCTCAAAGACTAGAACGAATTGAATACTTGATAGTTTCTTCGTATTCCCTAGGGAAATGAAACATTGATTGTTCGCGGTGACGGAAGCGACCGGGGAAACAAGACTCATTTGAACATCATCTCGTGCACTAAAATGCAGAAGTACATGCTAAAAGGATGTCTTATCGTTTTGGCACATGTTACTACAAAGGAGACTGAAGACAAGTTGGAGAAGAAGCGACTTGAGGACGTACCGATCGTTTAAAATTTTCCTGAAGTATTTCTTGAAGACTTGTCGGGTCTCCCTCCGACTCGAAAAGTAGAATTCCAAATCGATTTGATACCTTGTACTGCACCTGTAGCACGGGCACCTTATCGATTGGCCCCGTCCAAAATGAAAGAATTGTTAGACCAACTGAAGGAACTATCCGACAAGGGCTTCATAATACCCAGTTCCTCACCTTGGGGAGCTCCGGTCTTGTTTTTCAAGAAGAAGGATGGATCATTTCAAATGTGCATCGACTACCGAGAGCTAAACAAGCTAACAGTGAAGACTCATTATCCACTCCTAAGGATCGATGTTTTATTTGATCAACTATAAGGATCTAGTATTTATTCTAAGATAGACTTGCAATCAGGTTATCACCAGCTTCGAGTACGGGAAGAAGATATTCCGAAAATGACATTCAGAACTCGATACGGCCATTATGAGTTCCAAGTTATGCCATTTGGCTTGACGAACGCACCAGCGGTATTTATGGATCTCATGAACCACGTGTGCAAGCCATTTTTGGATAAATTTGTGATCATCTTTATCGACGATATTCTCATCTACTCAAAGAACAAGAAGGAACACGAAGAACATCTTAAGGCAATTCTAGAATTTCTTAAGAAAGAGGAGTTGTACGCTAAATTCTCTAAATGTAAATTTTAGCTTCCCAAGGTAGAATTTCTCAGCCACGTGATTGATAGTCAAGGCATTCACATGGATCACGCCAAGATCGAATCCATAAAAGATTGGGCATCTCCTAAAACGCCAATGGAGATTCGGTAATTTTTAGCTCTTGTTGGGTATTACCGAAGATTCATTAAAGGATTTTTAAAGATCGCCAAACCAATGACCAAGCTTACTTAGAAGAAGGTCAAGTTCGTTTGGGGCGACAAACAAAAAGCAGCGTTTTAACTGTTGAAGCCGAAGTTGTGTAGTGCACCAATTTTGGCTTTACCTGAAGGAAGCGAAAATTTTATTGCATACTGCGATGCTTCAATCAAAGGTTTGGGCGCTGTGTTGATGAAAAGAGAGAAGGTGATTGCTTATGCACCATGTCAATTGAAAATTCATGAGAAGAACTATACGACTCATGATTTGGAACTTGGAGCAGTAGTGTTCACTCTTAAGATTTAGAGGCACTATCTGTATGGGACCAAGCGTATGGTGTTCAGTGATTATAAGAGTTTACAACACATTATTAATCAGAAAGTGTTGATCATGAGGCAACGATGTTGGTTAGAGTTGATTAGTGATTACGATTGTGAGATTCGTTATCACCCAGGAAAGGCTAATGTTGTTGCTGATGCTTGAGCAGGAAAGAGCAAATAAAGCCATTAAGAGTTCGAGCCTTAGTCATGACTATCGGTTTGGACCTTCCTAATCAAATCTTGAATGAAGATGTTGGAGGTATGTTTATTGAAAATTTAGAGGATCTAGAGAAACTTAGAATAGAAAAGTTGGAACCCCACGTGGATGGAACTCTATGCTTAAATGGCAGGAGTTGGTTACCCTGTTATGGCGATTTAAGGACTGTGATCATGCACGAGTCCCATAAGTCAAAATACTCTATCCATCCGGGTTCTAACAAGATGTATCAAGACATAAAGAAGCTATATTGGTGGCCTAATATGAAGGCCGACATCACCACCTATGTAGCAAATGTCTAACATGTGCTAAGGTTAAGGCTGAACATTAAGTGCGATAATATCATGATGGATTTTGTCACAAAGCTTCCTAAGTCATCATCAGGTTATGACACCATTTGGGTGATTGTTGACCGACTTACTAAATCAGCAATCTTTGTACCAATGAAGGAACCTGATCCCATGGAAAAACTGGAAAGAATGTACCTAAAGGAAGTGATCACGAGGCATGGAATCCCTGTCTCAATCATTTGTGATGCGACCCTAGGTTCACATCAAATTTTTGGAGGTCACTTTAGAAAGCCATAGGTACAAACATAGATATGAATACTGCCTATCATCCATAAACTGACGGACAAAGCAAGAGGACTATTTAGACTCTCAAGGATATGCTGCGTGCTTGTGTGATCGACTTCGGAAAGGATTGGGTTAACCATTTTCCATTAGTCAAGTTTTCATATAACAATAGTTATCATGCTAGCATTAAGGCTGCACCGTTTGAAGCACTTTATGATCGAAAGTGTTGTTCACCTGTTTGTTGGGCCGAGGTTGGAGAAGTTTAACTCACTAGTCCAGAAATACTCATTTCCTGAAGTGTCCTATTTTTCCTTTCAACCACGCCATTTGATTGAGGAGTGCGTAGAGCCGAGAAGTTATGAGTATTACCGCATTACAAAACTCTCCAAATTGCACTTCGTTATCAAATTCTCTACTGTGGTCGGTTCTTATTAATACTATTGTACATCCTAATTGGTTTTAGATTTTCTTACTAAATATTTCGAATTGATCGAAAGCTTCGGTTTTATTCTTAAAAAATCTAGTCCAAGTATACCTAGAGTAGTCATCTACTATGACTAAGGTGTAGCGGTTTCCTCCGTAAGATAGACCAAAAAGATCTATGTGGAGAAGTTCTAAGCATCTAGTCGTTGAGACTATGTTCTTAGCTTTGTGACTAACGTGAGCTTGTTTGCCAATTTTGCAAGCATCACAAAAGTGTTGATCAAACCTAAGCTTAGGTAAGTTTCTAACTAATTCTTTAGAAGCTAACGATTGAATGAGACGCATATTTATGTGACCCAATCTCCTATGCCATAATGTGAAGTTTTCATCAATCGTTGCAAGACATATTTTGTCTTTTGGCTTATTTCCTAATTTCATCACATACAAGCCTTTCTTCCTAATACCTCTACCTATGACTTTACCGTCCTTAGTGATTTCACTATCATGTTCAAAAAAAGTTACTCTACATTTATTATCACATATTTGTCCTATACTTAGCAAGTTAAATCCTAAATTATCAACATGTTCTACATTATCTATTTTGAGAGAGTCATTAGAAATCGTACCTTTGCCAATGATGTTACCGCGAAGATTACTACCAAAAATGACGTTACCTCCATTGTATGCCTTGTAAGTGGAGAAGAGCTTTCGATTGCCCGTCATGTGCTTGGAGCATCCACTATCCTTGATCCATTAGTCAAGCTCCAAGTCGACTCCAAGGCATATCTCATTTGGTGCTTGAGCTACAAGACATGTCTCGTCTTGGATCTTTTCATCATTCTCTTCTCCGCTATCACTCCAAGAACCTCTAAAGAATGCTCTTTGGTTCTTGTCTCTCGGTGGCTTTAGACATTCTCCAATAAGATGATTTGGATCTCCGCATCTAAAGCACTTCCTTTCACTTTTGCCGTTTTTGTCGTCTCGGCTTCTTTGAAAGGTCTTTTTGTCGTTCCGAGGTTGTCTTACGAATCTACCTCTTCTCTTAAAGAACTTCTTGAAGTCTCTTACCGCCATGGCATACTCTTCGTCTTCACTACCGGAAGTCGAACACTCTTCATCACTAGATTCTTTCTTAGCCTTTAAAGCAAGAGATTTCCTTTCAACTTTTGCTTTGACTATTTCAGAATCTTTCTTGATGATCATCTCATGGACTTTGAGGTTTCCAATGAGCTCATCAAGAGATAGTGATGTTAAGTCTTTCGACTCTTCAATCGCCGTGACCTTTGCTCTCCATTTAGGATGTAGAGCCCTAAGAAACTTCCTTACGTAGTTCTTACTAGAATAACATTCATCAAGAGCTTTAAGACTAGTAATAATAGTATTAAATCTAGCAAATGCACTATCTATAGATTCGTCTTCGGAAATGACGAATTGTTCATATTGTTGAACCAAAAGGTCGATCTTGTTATCTTTGACTTGGCTATTACCTTGATGGGTGATTAACAAAGTTTTCCAAATTTCTTTTGCCGTATTAAATTGTAAAGTTTTATATTCTTTTCTAGGCAAAGCATTGTAAATAACCATTTTGGCTTCATTATTTTTCGCAATCTTTCTTTTAAGATCATCGGTTTGCTTTTCAAAAGAGACAACCTCATCAAGTTTGGTTTCCGAATTTTGATAATGGGTTGAAAATCACCATTGGTAATAACATGCCAAAGATCTAGATCTTTTGATTTAACATATGTCTCGAATCTGTTTTTCCAATAAATAAAACTATCATTTTCAAAAAGTGGTGGTCTTTGCATAGATTGCCCTTCTAGATATTTGTCGGAATCTATAGATCGATCCAAGCTTTAAAATACAATATATTTTAAAAATCTTGAGTGACCTTGGCTCCTGATACCAATTGTAGGAAACTAGAAGGGGGGTTGAATAGTTTACCGGTTAATTATCCGTTTTAAAACTTTGATTAGAAAATTATTTGATTCGAGTTGTATATCAATCAATCAACAATATGAATCACACTTAAACTATCTAATGTAATGAACTAAGTAAACAATAACAATATAGAGGGATAGAGAAAGAAACAATCAAACCAAGACACCAAGATTTATAGTGGTTCGACTACGAAGCACCTCTTTGTTCCTACTCCACTCCCCGAGTACTCCACTCGAGATTTCACTATGTCAACAAGTTCCCTTTAGGTGGAGAAAACCGTTTACACGTCTCTTACTTTCTTTTTCGACAGTAAGCTAGATGTCGAGTCCTAATCTTAGCTAGAACTAATCTAAGACTTCACTAAGTCTTTATACACTCACAAGATATATACCCTTGGATTGGCACACAATCCAAATCACACCAATACACAATTTACACTATTGGATCTACACACAATCCAATTTACACTACAACACAAAGTAAATATAATGAAGATTTATGATCTTGAGGAGGAAGAGAGAGATCACTTGATAACAATTCGTATGTAGAAGAATACGATTGTTCTTCTCTTGCACTTGATTAGAAGAAGGGAGGAAGAAAGAATTAATCACCTTGAATTAGATTCAAGGTTATGTTTGTGATAACAGTTATGTGTTTTAAAAAGAAATAAAGAAGAGAGAAAAGTAGATCTGAGAAAATTCATAGCAAGAGGTTCTGTTTTTCAGATGGGGTGACCCTGTATTTATAGAAGACAAAAAAGAGCCAGCGGTCCCTAATATATAAGGGGGCCGCCAGGCCTATAAGGGGGCCGCCGTAGAGTACGCTCCTCTTTTTGTCTTTTTATGAGGAAGGTGTTATCTGTTTTGTAACCTCCCATTTTGGGGGGAAAATTTTGATTTCAAATTTAATGTTTTAATAAAACATTTCTTTTATGAATAAATATTTTATTTTTATATTTTTATAAAAACACTTTTGCAGAAATGTAAGGTTTAAGAAAAAATATTTTCTCGATCACTAATCCTGTTTAATGATTTGTTTATTCATACCTTAAGTGATTAATCTTAGAAATATAATTTTATGATTAGTAATTTATAAACGTTTATTTTTATCGTAAACATTTTTACATTTTGTTATTATCAAAACATTGAGTGGTCAAAAAATATAAATAACGTTTTTAGACATTATTTGTATTAACACGTTGTCTTTGCGCAGTTTGTGTAGTTATTAAAAGATTTAGTTACAATGGTGTTTAGCCGGTGTAGAAATACACAATATTGTCTGGTTGAATGGATATGCACATATAAAAAGCTGTAGTTACAACTTTATTCCAGTTTCACTACATGAATCGATATACATAAATTACAGGTACACATTTATATACATAAAAATTACAAGAGACAAATGATTTTGGCACATCTATATACATAAATTACAGGTACACATTTATATACATAAAAATAGCAGGACCATTAACGCTATCTAAAAAAGGTTATTGCTAACTGATTATGCATATATTATAGCTATATATAACTTACCTTACTAATAAGCTTGACCACTACGGCATGCATGTAGTTTTTGTACTTTGTTCTCAGTAAGACAATAACTGCATTTATATGCTCCCCATAAGTTGAGTTTTGTCATCTTCGACTGGAAGATAAGACGCCCATAACTTTAGTTTGTCTTCGATTCTACAATGGAGAACATCAAAAATCCGCTTAATGATGTTCAAAAAAGTACCCAACTGCACAAGACAAAACCTCAAGTTAGCTATATTGGTATCATACGTAAATTTATGTATCACAACATAAAGTTAATATATATCTCCCTCACCTGATTAGGAATAGTGTAGGAAATCCTTTAAGCCGTTTACATAACTCACTGATGTAAATCATTGTTGTGATGATCGAGGTGTTCTATTGTTCTGTAAATATATACAAATGTCGGTTTTTAGGTATTTGTAATAAGGTATGCGCAATTTCTTTATACTACAAAACCCTATAGTTTTCTTAGCAAACATAATATATATTTAAATCAAGAGAATGAAAGATACATGTTTTCTTAACACAACAAGCCTTAATATAGCAGAATATTTTAAAGGTAATTATTTTAGTTTAACTTGGTAATACATGTTGGTTATGAATATTGATGTCCGTCTCGATTTCATCGCTTAAATTTATACACATTATCTTCATTTTCAAATAATCCGTAGTGATTGCAATAATTCTACTAAACCACTCAGAACTATGAATATTCAAGCCCTATCTATAATCCCCAAAGCCTAAATTCATCCGCTAACAATAACAATTAACTTTACATATATATCAGCTTTAATCGATTTAATAAATAACTTCTTGATTTAAATTTAATTAAACCACAAATTGAGAAATTACCTCCATTAGATGATGAAATTCCTTGATACATGAATTCATTCCTAATTTCAAGGAAACATAAGAGTTAATCTATAACTAGTAATATATAACACCAAAGAATAATATAGAGATCTAGAGAGAGAAAGTGGATGGGAGAAAGGTTTTAGTGAGAGAAAGTAACAAAGAAAGAAAGATTAGATTATGTGTGACAAATGAACCAACCAACACCCTCTCCATGTGTGGAGAGGGTATTTATACATTAAGCAATAACCGGCCATGGGCTTAAATAATGGGCTTTTCATGTGTCTTTGGCCCGGTTAGCTTACTATTAATCTACGAGCTAAGACTATCTATATTGGAAGTGACCGATACTTTTCGTATTCCTAACAATCTCCCCTAAAGGAGGTCACTCCAATTTACAAAAAATTAGAACCTAGCCACATCTTTAACTTTAGTCTTGAGCTCGTAGTCTTTAACTTCAATCTTTAACTTGTGAATTGATGTAGTGATCTTTGACTTTAGGCTTTGGCTTGTATCTTTGACTTGACATGAATGTGATCTTGAACTCCTTGAGATCATCAACCAAGCATAATCTCTTATCATTATCTTATGATCTTTTGCCTTCTTATGATCTTGTAACTTCTGGCCAACATGCTCATATTGTTCTTGATGTTAAAAGCGTGTGTAACCATCTTTCTTGATATTCTTTAACTTTAACACTTTGTCACTTATAGAGGACGTGTGATATCAACTTAATACTTCGTCGCTTCAAGAAAGACGTACGGTATCAGAGTAGCAAAATTCTTAAAACATGTACTTGAGCTTTCATGATGTCTTTATATATGTCGGTCGAGTATGACCGTGTGGTATTGGCTTCGACTTGTCATCGGGAAACTGCTACCACCGTCAGGAAACCTGCATGAATGGGTTAGTGATAAACAACATATATGGATGAAAGTGGCTTTGTCACTTTGTCGAATACGGTTGTAGCAACCACGGTTCCCCGTTACTCAGTATAAATACTGCATGTGATCAGGTAGAATTCTGAAGAATCTCCTTGACAGGGTTTCGCAGTTGTGCTAGCCGTTCTCATGACCGGAGCGTCTCAAAGCAGATAACACGGTAAGAGTGAACCGGTAAGTTACTATCTTCCCGATTAAGCCATCAATTCGTGTTCAGCTTTCCTATGTCCAGATACCCTTGTGAGGCTTCCCATGGACATAAGATTGAAAATCAATTTAGAAAATCAGTCGGTGTGTCAAATTGCAAACGGTTTTTATGATACACCAATAATTTTATCTTTTTCAAAATTCATCAATTCATACGTTAGACCGAATCGTTATCCAGTATCATAAGCTTGATCCATATAGGATCTCACATGTCACCTACCGAGAGCTTGTTTGATGTTGGCTCATGCAGGATTTCCATCTTCACTATGAATACTTAAGTATCACTCGGATGTTCTGGCAAAATCACAAGGATAATGCGTAGGACTCTTAATATATATTTCTTATTTTTCACATTGTGTGAATTAGCAAGAATAATTTTGACAAGTGTCTTAATGAGATTTATGGATGATCTCTTTTGGCTCTAGACTCAATAGTGCACTTTGGTTTTAGTGATCAGAGGTTGGAGCGGACTGCCACCTTTTCAATACCAACTAACTTGGAGTGAGGAATTCGATAGAAATGCGTGTAATCTTTGTAAGAAATGAAACAGAAATCTTTTGAGAGACTCTGAGTGGCTAGGGAGGGTTGTGCATTGCATCACTGGGTCCATTATGTCAGTCTTCAATGTTAGAAATCATCTTTGTGATTCTTGACAGTAGATGTATTGACCCGGTTTTAGCTTAAGTGTAAGGAGGGCTTTTTTCTTTTCACCCTTTATCTTAACTTTTCTTTTTAATTCTTCAACCCCTTCAGCGCTTACCGAGACTTCATAACTAGTACCTTGTTGGGTTTGTTCTAGTACTAGCTCCATCTCAGTCGGCACTCTTCCCTTATTCTCACTTTTACTCCTTTTTTATATCATACCTATGTATAGTAGGTACTGTTAGTTAATAGTTAATATAATAGTTAGTACAGCTTATAAGTGATATCATTAGTTATATTAGGATAAATAGCATGATCACTAGACGCGTTTTGTAAGCCCATTAGGGTTTTTCTTAGTGTATAAAAGGAATCCTACGGCATAGTTAGAGAAATCAATCTTTAAAGCAATATACAAGTTTTCATAGTTAGTTATTCTGTAACCTAGGCAAAATATTTGCAATCAATATATATTAAAATTTTGTTTACATTGTTCTTCTTAGTATTACAAGTTAGATTCCGCATAACTTGTAGTATTCATAATCATAGTTTCTATAGTTAGTTTGGATTTATCCAAGGTAAACTAACTTTAACCAAGCTAATAAGATCTAATCTTTAGGAGGTCCAGTGGTATCAACTCGTATAGAAACTCTTGAATAAGAAGAATCATTCAGATCCAGTATCCAGATCTCTACCACAATACAAGATTCTGGTGAAGAAACCTGTAACCACAAATGGCACCAGTGGAATCTCCTCAAATGATATCTACTGTAAAACTTCCTATGCTCAAGAAGGGTGAATATACCCTTTGGAGCATGAGGATGGAGCAGTACCTCACAAACACAGATTATGGCTTGTGGCAAATAATCATGAATGGTGATGAACCTGTACAAACAACAAAAGATGAGAATGGTGTTGAAACTGAAGTACCTCCAAAGACTGCTCAAGCTATATTGGCAAGACAAAAAGAAAGAAAAGCTAAAAGCATTCTGCTTTTGGCTATTCCTGATGAGTATCAACTGAGGTTCCATACAATCAAGGATGCCAAGTCTTTGTGGGCTGCTATCAAGAGTAGGTTTGGCGGCAATGTTGAATCTAAAAAGATGTAGAAGAATGTCTTGAAGCAACAATTTGAAAACTTTTTTGTATCTGACACAGAAGGCCTAGACAAAGCATATGATAGGTTTCAAAAACTTATCAGCCAACTTGAAGTTCATGGTGCAGCTGTTCCTAATGAAGATGCAAATCAAAAAATTTTAAGAGCTCTACCTTCATCATGGAACAATGTAGCCTTGAATATGAGGAACAAAGATTGGTAAAAGATGATTATGGAATATTGATGATCTAGACAATAACCTAAAAGTGTTTGAAGCTGATATCAAAGGTTCCTCTGGATCTCCTTCAAACTCTCATAATGTGGCTTTTCCACTCTCAGAAGACACTAGCAGCAGTAATAAGTAAATACGCTAATAGTGTTTCAACTGCAAAAAGGTCATAATTCTAGGACAAGCCACTTCATCATTTAACAGATGATCTAATGTCACAACTTTGCTAATCAGTCAAGTGGTCCACAACTTGATGATGAAGACCTAGAGCAGATTGATCATGATGGTTTGGAAGAAATAGACCTTAAATGGTAGGTGGCCATGCTTTCTATGAGGGTAAAGAGATTCTATAAGAAGACTAGAAGAAAGTTAATCTTTAATGGCAAAGAACCTGTAGGTTTTGACAAAACCAAGGTTGAATGTTTTAACTGTCATGGAAGGGGCCATTTTACCAGGGAATGTAGAGCAACAAGAAATCAAGGGAACAAGAATGGAGATGCAGGGTATAAGAGTAGGGACAACACCAGAAGGACTGTACCAGTGGAGACCTCTGATGCATTGGTTGTTCAGGACAATGCTTTGATTGTCCAAGATGGACTGGGATATGACTGGAGTTATATAGCTCAAGATGAACCAACTGAGTTTGCTCTCATGGCCTACACTTCAAACTCCTCAGGGTCTGACACAGAGGTACAATCTTGTTCTAAAAACTGTGTAAAAACATATGAAAAACTTCAAAAACAGTTTGATGAACAGAGACAAACTCTTAGTAAGGCTAATCTAGAAATTGTAGCTTATCAGTTAGGCCTAGAATCTGTAGAAGCACAATTAATTGTTCATCAGAAAAATGAAGCTGTCTATGAGGAAAAGATTGCAGTATTAGAGTTTGAAGTAAAAGATAAAGGTAATGCTGTCACTAGACTTACAAATCAGTTAGAACAAACTTTAAAAGAAAAAGAAGATTTAAAAGCTAAACTAGAACAGTTTGAAACATCTTCTAAAAACTTAAATAAACTGATTAATAGTCAAATAAGTTCTAAAGATAAAACTGGTCTAGGATATGGAGATCAATTGAATGAAAATGATTCAAGTGGTAGTGAATTGTTTAATAGTGTCTTTGATAGTCGTTCAAGTGATGGTGATGACAATCAAACAAATGATAGGTTCAAAAAGGATAATGAATATCATGCAGTTCCCCCTCCTCTTACTGGGAACTACATGCCTCCACTTGCTGACCTATCTTTTGCAGGATTGGATGATTCTGTTTATAGGCCTACAACAAATAAGACTAGTGCTAGTGTGTCTCAAGTTGAAACAAGTAACACCCCACCTAGCAATACTAGTGTTGAAATGCCTAGAGTTGAATATGTTAGGCCTAGTGAAGTTATCATTGAAGATTGGGTTAGTGATGATGAGGAGGATATATTTCTGTCTAAGGATTCTCAAACAACAGTCAAACCTATTTTAAAAAGATTGATTTACTACGCTAGGAATGAAACTGTTAAATCTGATAACAAGCTGTAAAACCTAGGATGGTCCACTCAGATCTCCCTAACTTAGATAGAAAAAGATTGGAATGGGAAGATGCCTCAAAAACCGGTTATGTTTTGGTTTTACAAAAAGAGGAAGGCAAAAAAGAAAGCTTGTTTTGTTTTATGGAAGTACAATCATTTAATAAAACGTGATTTTCATGAAAAGAGAATGCCTAAAGAATCTGTTTTGAGAAAGGGTACTGGTCATAGGGAAGTTAGACCAATTTGGAACAACACTCAAAGAATAAATCATCAAAATAAATTTGTTCCAACTGCAGTCTTAACTAGGTCTGAGAATACGAGTTAGTACTGCCAAGCAGTATGTTAATATTGCTACCTTTAAAAATAGAGTGAATGTTTCAAATATCAAAAATAAATACTTTTCCTAAGTCACATTCACCTATTAGAAGGCCTTTTTATAAATCAACAGTAATTAATACCAGGGTTGCAAAAGTAAAGTTAACATTGTTAAAGTAAATGGGTGTTAATAACTGCTGGGCAAACAGCAAAGTTAGTACTAATTAAGGGAAATGGGTCACTGCTGTTAAGCTCTCAATCAGGTTGTGTTGGAGACCTAAAAAGACTGATTTAAACAATGGCTCCAAAGACAGTAGTGGATCATGGATCTCAAAGAGAGTAAATTATATTGATCCATAAGGCAGACTCAAGTCAATAGTGGCTTGGGTCCCCAAGAGAAACTGACTCTCTTATTTTTATGCAGGGGAATCCACAACAAGCTTTAAAGTACAAAGGAATGTTTGATAGTGGATGCTCCAGGCATATGACAGGGAACAAAGCCTTACTTACTGACTATCAAGATATTGAGGAGTCTTGTTGCCTTTGTGGAAGTCTAGAGGTGGTAAGGAGAACAGGTATTGTAAGATAAGAACTAATAAAATAACTTTTGAAGATGTGTTTTTTGTGAAGGAACTAAAGTTTTAATCTTTTCTCTGTCTCACAAATGTGTGACAAGAAAAACAGTGTTCTTTTCACTGAAACTGAATGTCTTGTTTTGTCTCCTGATTTTAAGCTAATTAAGAAAGTCAAGTACTGCTTAGATCCCTAGAAAAACAATATGTACACCTTGATTAAAGAATGTTGTTCCTTCTGAGGAGATTAACTTGTTAATTTGCAAAAGCCACATTGAATGAGTCTAAACTATGGCCAATAGGAGGCTAGGATCATGTGAATTTTAAAACATTGAAATAAACCTGTGAAGGGAAACCTTGTAAGAGTCTTCCTTAAAGACTTTTGAAAGATGAACCATACCTTGTGTTGCTTGTCAAAGGGAAACCAACACAAGAGCCTCCTGTAAGACCAAACTTGTGAGCTCTATCAGCCAACCTTTATAGATGTTGCATAATGAACTTTATTTTGGACCAACATCTGTAAGGAGTATCAACCATAAGACCTATTGCCTTGTAGTGACTGATGACTTTAGTAGGTTTAGCTAGGTTTTTCTTCTTAGCTCTAAGAGTGAAACAAGTGGGATTCTTAAGAAATTTATAACAGAAATAGAAAACCAATTAAACCATAAGGTTTAACAGTAATTCAGGTCTGATAGTGGGACAAATACCAAAAATCAGGGAAAGGATGAGTTCTGTGGCAAAAAGATATAAAAAGGTCTATATAGTCGTGCCAGAACTCCACAACAAAATGAAGTTGCTGAGAGAAAGAATAGGACCCTGATTGAGGCAGCTAGGACTATGCTAGCAGACTCACTTCTACCTACAGTATTTTGGGCTGAAGCAGTTAATAACAGCTTGTTATGTCCTGAATAGGGTTTTAGTGACCAAGCCTCATAACAAGACACCACTAGAACTTATTTGTAAGTACACCAAGCATAAAGATTCATGAACCTTTTAGATGTCCTGTTAACTATTTCTAAATAACCCTAGACCCTTTAGACAAGTTTAATGGGAAGTGCTGTAGGAAGGGGTTTTAAGTTGGGTACTCTTAAATAAGCAAGGCTTTCAGGGTATTTAATACTGAAACCAGAAAAGTTGAAGAGAACAGCATGTTAAACTTTCATGAAAATAACCAAATGATTGTAGGGCAAGGACCAACGGCTTTTTGATATTGATCCTTAACCAAATCCTATGATATTTAACCAGTTACTGCAGGGAATCAAACTAACAAAAATGCAGGTCCACAAGAAACTAATGGCAATACAGGTTTGAAGAAAAATGTTGATGCTGGACAAACTAAAGAAGAGAATGTGTCTACTCAACAATATATTGTGTTCCCATTATGGTCATCTATCTCTTCAAGCTACAAGAGCTCAGATGACAAGGCTAAGGATTATACAGTTGATGATGATGCTTGTAGAAAGACTTACAAAACCCTAAGGGAGTATGATCAAGCCTTTGAAAATGTTTCTTGATAAAATGATGGATCAAGAGAAGGAGGCTATAAAGCAATCAGACGCTGTTAGAAAAGAGTTTGAAGCTCAGTGTGATAGCCAGGAGAAGATTACTAGAGCTAGCAGTACTAACAGTTTTAATACTGTTAGCACACCAGTTAATACTGCTAGTGCATCCAGGACTTTTAGTCCTGTTGGACCATCAAGTGGACCATCATTTGTTCCTTTTGGTGGATCTTTTCCTATTGATGTTCTAATTAATTCTTAATATCCTCAAATGCTGAATGGAGGATACTGCTGAAATTCAAAGTACTGGCATTTTTAGCAATGCCTATGATGATCATGACTTGGAAACTCTTAACACTCCTTATGTTGATCAAAGTGTGGGTGCAGAGGCTGATTTCAATAATATGGAATCTTCCACTGTTGTCAGTCCTATTCCCACAACTAGAGTACATTCTATTCATCCTAAAGCTCAGATTATTTGGGGATTCAAAGTCACAGTACAAATACAAGGGCATGACAAAGAAGAGATTCAGAGAGCATGCTATGAATAGCTACATCCAAAAGCAGAAGGACAAATCAACAAAGATTCTAAGAACTGTTTATTTACTGTTACCTTTCTCAACATAGAACGCCCACCCCCCCACCACCACCAACACCCCCCCCCCATGAACAAAAGATATCTCAAGCCGATTGATGATGAAAGTTGGTTGAAGCAATGAAAGAGGAACTGCTACATTCCAAGATTCAGAAGGTTTGGGACACTAGTTGACTACCTATGGAAAGCTCTATTGGTACAAAGTGGGTATATAGAAATAAGAAGGATGAAAGGGGAATAGTTGTAAGGAACAAAGCCAGACTGGTAGCACAAAGGTATAAACAAAAAGAAGCCAGACTGGTAGCATAAGGGTATAAACAAAGCCACAAAGATACCAACTACCCTTGTTCACCAAGCAAACCACCTCATCACTTCTAGTCCATTCGAACCCTTACACCTCTCTAAGCTACATTCTTAGCCTTCCTTACTCACCCTCTATAGCCCTTGATCCCCACTCCAAGAATACTTAGCCACCAAGTTAGGAAACTTAGGCACCAAGTCCTTTCTTGCTTATATAAAGCCGAACCAAACACACACTCTCAATTCATCCATTAAACTCTCAACCAAGCTCAAAACAAGTTCTAGCCAAGCCAAGGAAGAAGTAGAAGGTCCTAGATCAGATTATCAGCCAAGAAGAACGAAGGAAAAGCCTTAGAACTCGTCACCAAGTCATACAAACCTAAAAACCCTCCTTTTCGACCCGTTTTCAAGATTGTAAATCCTCTCCTTGTTCCATAAGCTCAAAATCTATTTTAAATCTTTCATAAGCTCTATAAGATCCTATATAAACTTTTGTTTGATCTTTTGAATCACAAACCCATGCGTTTTTGGTTTTCCTAAACCATACGCACCCATTTTGTGTTTTTAAGCTCATACGCCCTTTCCATAAGCTATAGGCTTGTAAAATATACTTATTTTAGCTTATTCTAATAAGCCATAACCTGAAAAACTCTTTTGGATTTCAAAAATATCAAAATTATGGATTTTGGACTTAATTTGCAAATGTTTTCAAGCAAAGGGGTATATATCGTAACTTTCTAAAATTTATTACTTGAGGGGCTGAAAATGTCATTTTCCTAAAGTTATAACTATAAGGACCTATCTTGCCAAGTTTCAAAGTTAAAGGTTTAAATTATATATATTTTATATGTAAAGGACTAAACTTGTAAAAGTTTATAAATCAAGGGTATATATTGCCATTTTTGCAAAACTTAAAAATATAAAGATATAATATTTTTATATAAATTATAAAAATATATATTAATATAATAAAACTCGATTTTATTAAAACGCAACACATTAATCGTTATTAATCATCAATCGACGCATTATAAAACAATTACGTTATATATTTAACGTAATTTATCATCGACTAACTTTGAAGAAACTTAAAACAATTTCGTATCACGTTACTAGGGTGCTTCATGTGAGGAGTTTCATTTGGGTATACGTTTTGACGAGTTTGCTGAATTTACGATTTAAAGTGTCCTGGCTCCTCAAACGTTTACTACATGACCTCTAAATTATAATGGCCCGAACAATGATACAATATTTCCATAAATTAATAAATCAAAGTAATACGTTAAACTTTATGAAGTTTTGAAACATAAACCATCACACTAAGACTTGACATATTACCCAGGTTGCGTAACAAGGCCGTTACTTTCAACTGATATACTTTTTCCATCAATCAGATTTCCCTGTTAAGGTGAGTACATAGCCTCTCATTTTAAATCTTTTAAATACTTTATAAACCCGCGAGGGGGAACACGCTTAAACCCCTGATGCAAGTAATTTTTCCAACTGTATGCCAGATATATTAGATGCCAAGTACATCCACAGCGAATATTTTCTAAATCATGAAATCATTATCACTTGCGATGAACCGCGAATATTGTGGATAGATCTATCGGGGTGTGACGACTCCCGTTGGTGTGCCTATACTTTTGGTACCAATAGCACTATATTTGACTTAATGGGTAACCTTGGCAAGTTACCTTTCCACGGGGACATTTGTTCCTCAACCAATGTCACTACGGTGATTTCCATGTTAACGTATTGATATCATGAGCTTAGGGCAATAATACTGTTTTTCCATGATAATTGTATATGCAATTATTACAAACTATGGGTGTATAACAACGTAACCCACTATTGAACTTGTATTCAAACTGTTTTTTCCATAAACGCTATGAATTTCACTCAACCATTGTGTTGACCTTTTTAGCATGTTTATCTCGGGTATTTGACCAACTTATGGCATCGGAGTGGCACGGACTTGAAGATGGCTAAACTGTTATCATTCAAACTTTATGTTTCTAGATTTTGGGACCTCTCCTTTTATAAAACTCTGATATAATATTGAATGATAACTAAATTTTCAAAACGTCTCTTTTGAGTCATTTTCTATGATTATGTCTGTTGTACTATGAAGTAATACCCCAGATTAGCTTCCGCTGCTATATTTGTCAAAATGGGGGTGTTACAGATTGGTATCAAGAGCCACGGTTATAGAGAACAAGGTTAAAATCTTAACTATAACTACTTTTCTTTTTCCATCCAAGAAAGTCCTCCGTGCCACTACATTTCCGGAATAGTATTTAAGATACATCACTTAGTATCTATAATATAAATAACTTAATGTTATTTTACCGCTGGTTGTTAACAGAGTGCAGTCTTCTCCCAACCACCCTAGTCTATCTTTGAGGATGCTTTTCCCTCTAACTTTCCAGACTAATAAGAACTCCAACAAGCTCATGCTCAAATTTCTAAACTTCAGAAGAAGTAAATGGGAAATAATCACAAAATTTCTCTGCCTCGCTTCAGAATTACTGATCTAGAACACATCATCAACGATATCCAGATTCGTTATCAAGAAGATAAGGAAAGTCTTCTAAATGCCATCAATGAACACAAGATCAGTCAAGAAAGACCATCGGACTATTAGATTAGATCTTAGTTATCGCTTTTATTAGAACCTAGCCACGGGATGTGTGGTATAAATAAAAACACTTGTCAAATCTTGACTATGTATAGTACAAAGGCAAGTTGTTCATGATATAATACAATGGCAATCCCGTTGTTATCGCTTTTATTAGAACCTAGCCACGGGATGTGTGGTATAAATAAAAACACTTGTCAAATCTTGACTATGTATAGTACAAAGGCAAGTTGTTCATGATATAATACAATGGCAATCCCGTTATATACCTTGTTATTTCATAATACCGACTTATCTCTCTTGCATCATCATCATCTCCATCATCATCATTATGAATTATACCCTGACTTCTAAATAAATCATAGATACTTATTTGATATGAATTATCTATGATTTCGATATCACTATTGTGACAATGTTTATTTTCGTACTTTAATCATTTTAAGACTTGTGATATCATTCTTACTACGTGTTGTCTTATGTTGATAGAATGCCTCCCAAAAGGACGTCAACATCTGAAGCACCGGCCATGACTCAAGCTGCCATTAAGAAACTAGTTGCTGATAGTGTCATTGCGGCTCTGGAAGCACAAGCTGTAACAATGGCAGGTACTTGTAATCCCAACAGGAACACTGGTCCTACTGGAACTCCTGTAGCAAAAACGGGAAACTACAAAGAATTCATAAGCTGTCAACCTTTCTACTTCAGTGGTACAGAAGGAGCAGTTGGCCTCATCCGCTGGTTTGAACGAACCGAATCAGTATTCTCTCGAAGCAAATGTGTCGAGGAAAACAAAGTAACATTTGCTACTGGTACCCTTACTGATGATGCCTTGTCTTGGTGGAATGCATATACCCAACCTACGGGAGTATATCAAGCCAATCAAATCACCTGGACTGAGTTAAAAAGGCTCTTGACAAAAAAATATTATCCTCTAACTAAAGTCAGAAAGATGGAAGATGAACTTTAAAATCTGACTGTAAAGGGAAATGATCTCAAACCTTATGTTAGAAGATTCCAAGAATTAGCAGTTTTATGCCCGAACATGGTACCAAACACCGAGAAACTCCTGGAAGCCTTCATCGGAGGGTTACCTAGAAGTATTGAAGGAAATGTTACCGCCTCTAATCCTCAAACTTTAGAAGAAGCCAATAACATAGCCCAAAGGCTAATGGATCAGATAACAAAGCACACTCTGGTGCAAGTATCAAGTGATTATAAATGAAAGTTTGACGACAGAAGAACTTTCAACAACAACAATTACAGCAACAACAACAACTACCGTAACACCAACTCTAACAACCACTACAATAATCTCCAACCACAACAGAACCGAAGGCGAGAAGCTGTCAAAGCGTATGCTACCACTCCTACTGAGAACAATAGGTATGTCGGAAACCTCCCATTATGTAGAAAATGAGACTCCATCACACCGGACCTTGTACTGTTAAGTGTAATACTTGCAACAAGGTGGGTTATTTGACCAAGAATTACCGAAATAACAGGCCAGCCACTTGAAGTAATCAACTACCAGTGACTGTTATTTGTCATGCCTGTGGAGAAAAAGGGCATTATACAAATCAGGGCCAAAAGACCAACATCAATGCCCAGGGAAGAGCCTACATGCTAAGGGATAGGAAAGCTCATCAAGACCCGAACGTAGTTACGGGTATGTTTCTCCTTGATGTCGTTCGTTTTTCAACGCATCTATCAAATAAACCATCAAATGTAATATATATATATATAGGAATACATATACGTATACGCAAGCAAAGTATCATACAAATTATTCATAGGAAAGAATAATAAGTAATCAACACGGGTATCGTTTTCCTCGGCGAGAGGTGAATGGAAATCTACGTTCAAGTTGTAAATCGAGCTTGATTGTCATTCAAGTTTTTGGTTTTGGTTTTAAACTATTTTTATGCTAAAAATTAAACTAATATTAATTCTAAGATTTAAGACTACAAGATTAAACTAAAATTGATCTAAAAGATAAAAATGACAAATATGGCTAAAAAGATATAAACGACTAAATATGCTTGCTAAGTGACGTGAAAAGTTCCTTAAGTGTGAATTAAGGTTTATCAACGAATTATAAACCTTAGAAAAGATAATTTTCTCACAACATTGATTTATTTTGAAAACGATCTCTTAAAAAGAAAATAATTACTAGATGTGTAATTTGATTTTTCTCTGGATTTTACCCTTAAAACAATCAACTTACAAATCTAAATAATCCGACAAACTATTAATCTCTAAACCTTTTATAAATCCACACTTAATTCCCAATTCACAAATATCACTTAACAAGCACAAATAAAACTACTCGCTACTCATAATTATCAAATAAGCAAAGCAAAACATTCTATACTAAAACTACACTAATTAATTGAAAAAGGATAGAAAATGGAACCGAATTGAAGAGCCGCAATTAAACGATAACCACCCGATTTATTTAGCTAAAACAAATAATCAAATTCGGTCTAGCTAAATAAACCCTTAAGCTCCGCGCCTCGTGAGTTGACCGGTACCAAAAAGTCAAACAAAGCAAACAATTAAAACTTGTTAACTGTTAACAATTCAACAATTTCACATTTTGTATTAGCTATGCAAGCCCAAACCATGATCCAATTAAACAAGTCTTATTCACTTTTGCAAACCACGTGACCCAATTTCAAATTAAATGGCCCAGTTTAGTTATTAACTAATTCAAGGCCCAAATTTAATTTGTAAACCAATTGCTAAACTGCTTGTTACGAAAAAGATAAGCACTAGATAAACCAAACAAATAAGCCAGAATCCATAAGCACATTTGAATAAGCTGAAACTCAGATTAAGTCACGATTGAACATCTAAAAGCAACGAGCAAGAGTTTCTAGCAAATCATTAACGAAACTTAAACTACTTAAAATCGCATAAGCACTAATTCTACAAACCTTGTCAATAAACTAAAGCTATTTTAAACTAAATTGAGATCTAAAACTTAAACTTCTTAACAAGCCAAAAGTAGAATGAAATAAGCTTAAAACTAAACTGATAAGCAACTGAGAGTAGTCACAAGGATTTAAAATAAGCTATTCGAACATTAATGAATCATATGACAAAGCGATTAAGCAAATAAACTTACAAAAGTTTGATCTAGCATTTTAAGCTCACTCTAAACCAAATAAGCTATTCAGAAACGTATATAAACAGAAATTATGAGCTTCTAATCAAACAGAAACGAAACAAGCACAACAATAAGCTATTTTCGAGCTTATTAAAGCTTATTATCTCGAAAGGATCTTAAAAACGAGTAAGAATGAATCAAAAAAGCTTGGGATAGCTTATAGGAGTCAATCTAAAGGTTTTTAAGAGATTTTGAAAGAATAAGCTGAGGTAATAAGCTGATGAAAATAGCTTATTTAATAAGCTCGTATGTGAAATTGAGAAAACAACAAAATAGCTATAAGAAATAAGCAAACCAAGATCTCCATTAAGCTCACAACATTCGAAATACAATATTTAGATAAGCTGATTATTCCAACGAGATACAATAAGCATAAATTCGAGATAAGCTAAAAATTAAACACTAATAAGCTACAAACTAAAAAAACTAAAACTATAATTTTCCTAATGTGTCAAAATGTAGGGGAGCGGGTCGCTTATATAGAAATCCAGGGAGTAAACTTGTAATTTTTTTTATCATTAGTGAGCCAATCATTGGGTGATAATTGCCTTCACACGGATTGACAGACTGTGCAGGGCATGATCCACTGTTCACATGCTTCCACGTGGCCTCTTGAATTTGCTTCCATAGTACGCAGTGTTTTAGACTGTTGGATCATTCTCTTTGCAATATGAAATGAATTTGAGATGTAAATTGCCCCCGCCACGTGTCAAGCTTCTATTTGCCCATTACATAGTAGTGCTCAGTCACATGACTTATATGGAATTAATTTGGTGGCATGTGCTGCTTGCGTCATGCTGACGTCATCTCCCTTTAAAATCAGATTATATACCTTATATCTTGGGCTTGAAATGGACTAATGACTATAGTAATGGGCTTATGCTAACCATGGGCTGGTCCGGCCCATAAAATGGGTTACGGGCTGGCCTAATAAGATCTGAGGGCACCGCTGGACTCGTTTTCTCGCGCTCTTTCCAATGGCATGCTCGGATAATTTTCACGACTTCATCTCGATTTTGAATAATAAGCACTCTTGATCAACCGAACCCGCAAATACTTGTTTTTGTATTGTTTTCAATCCGTTTTACCTGCAAGACATAAAAATACCAAACAAACATATTTGCAATATAATTAAGCATATTTTAGCATTTTTAGTCCGATTAATAGTGTTTTACGGGCTATAAATGATGTGTGTTTTAGCACTCATCAAATTCCCCACACTAAGCCATTGCTGGTCTCACACCCAATGAAAATAAAACAATCCCAGAAATAAATAGTTTTATCCCCTTTTAACTTATGACCCCCTCACAATCAAACAAGAACAGAAAAGGTCCATTAAAAGGTTCAAAAATCATTTAATTTCGCAAGCACCCCCGTTTTACCTATTTTTTTGAATTTTTTTTCTTTTTATTTTTATGATTTTCATAATTTCCAACTTACAACTTATTCATGTGTGACATAATGTAATGCTTTCATTATTCATTGATAACTTTTAGGATCACGGAACAAAAAACACAAAAAGTGTCCAAATGGATAAACTTATCGTCCCCGACTTTCACTTCTCCAATCCAAGCTTAAAAACAAGATCATTGTAAAATACAAGTTATGATGCTAACACTACTCATAAAAGCTAATTGTGTACTTACTTTTCCTCCCTTATTCCTAATTTTGTATCTCAAGATTTTATTATTATTATTATTGGTGACAAATAAATTATGTCCTTATTATCATAAAGGTGCCCAGTTTAGACCACAATTAGTTTGAAAATCCTTTCCTAAAGAGACGATATGGTGAGAATAAGGTCTATATTAAGGTTCTAAATTCGCATGATTTAGGGGTTATCCTTTTTATTTAATCCGCAACAACTCAACTACGAGTCCAGAGATGAAGGCTTTATTTAGATAACCCCGGAGTCGAAATTTGGCTCTATACTTATTTATTTATTTATTTATTTTTGCAACATTATTAAACCTCGGTCCTTTAGAAGGCTGCAACATCGGTTGTGAGCCGGCAAGAGGCAGTAAACTTTTATCAGCCCACAGTTTTTATTATTATTATTATTACCTCCACCCTTTAAACGACTGTCACATCGGTATGCGAGCCGACCATGATCCAGAAGTCTTATTTCGGCTTTGGTTTATTACATAATTATTATTATTATAGCCAAATTTCAAGTCCTGTGGTCTTTTAACAACTGTCACATCGGTATGCGAGCCGACCATGGTCCAGGAGTCTATTTCCCCACAACACTGACAAAACCTCGATGTGTACCTTACTTTCACCAGAAGGAATCTCTACGAAGTGATCTAAACTAAGAATCGCAAAAACCAAAGAAACTTTATTTATTCAACAATTATATAACGTTTATTAAGCTGATGGGAGCAAAAAGCCACAATTAACCTTTATGAGCCTTAAAGAAATCCAACTATTCTATGTTTAGCATCAAAACTTATACTCTACTCTATCATCTCTTGTTCTTCACAATTTAAAATTTCTAATAAAGAAACTCGTGAATACTTAGCCTAATAAATCGATCTTTGCATATTTAAAATCAATTATGGGAACTTGCAAAGTCTTGACTTTTTTAAGCTAGACTTGCGTTTTATAGCTCCTTGTATAAAAGATTAGCAAAATCAATCTATTTAAAGTTAAGGAGAAAGCTAAGATATAAAACCGGTCGGGTCAAAATTTACTTTTCGTTCTCACCAACGGAAAGCCTACATTCGTGTCAAAACACTTATTATTTTTATCAACTATTTTCTATTTTCCATTATTACACGGGTGCGCAAAACGAGATTACGTGATGAACAAGGAAATGCAAGTAGATCGCATCGAAGTTCCCCCCATACTAGAACTACACATGTGTCTCAATGTGAGATATCACCCCCAATCATAATTTCAAGGCATAATCCATATATTCAAGGGGGTCTAGGCGCAAAATCTAAAGTGTTTGATAAATATGCTAATAGATAACGTTAATCAATAGGATCTTGGATATCGGATTCCATATATAAGCATGCTAAAGCATTGAAGATCGGTTGGTCGATGGACAAAATACGAGCACTACAGTCTCTAATCTGGGAAAATCCCCCCCTTCTTCATGGCATAAAACACAAAACATGAAACACGAGAAAGGAAGAGGCGAGCCTCCTCACATCACACTTATTAATAATTATTGATATACTACTACTAAGGATAAGCATGGGTTGCTACCCACAAAGCGCTTGTTTTTGATAACCGAGTCACGAGCTTGACTCGACCCCGAATTTAGTGGTCCATGGGGAAAGTTTGGAGATCCGGGACAACCATCGGTGGTATGTCCCCTCCAAAGTAGTGTTTGAGTCTATGACCGTTCACCTTGAAATTTGGTTCGTCGGTTTGAGATAACTCGATGGTTCCATAAGGAAAAACTTAAGCAACGGTGAACGGTCAAGTCCAACGGGTTTTGAGCTTGCCCGAGAAGATCTTTAATCGAGAATTGAAGAGAAGAACTCGATCATCAACGTTGAAAACGCGGTTCTTAATCTTAGAGTCGTGAATCTTCTTCGTTTTCTCTTTGTAGATTAAAGAGTTCTCGTAGGCTTGATCCCGGAGTTCATTTAGTTCATTCATTTGAACTTTTCGGTGATCACCCGCGGTTTTGAGAACAAAATTACAATGCTTTAAGGCCCAATAGGCCTTGTGTTCAAGTTCAATAGGAAGATGACAAGCCTTTCCGTACATGAGCTTATAAGGAGTGCACCCGATGGGTGTTTTGAAAGCGGTACGGAAGGCCCATATGATCTCTAAACTTATCGGACCATGAAGCACGATTTTCACCTACGGTCCTTTCTAAGATACGTTTCAAACCACGATTTGAAACCTCCACTTGTCCACTCGTTTGTGGATGATACGCGGTAGAAAGACGGTGGGTAACTCCATACTTAAGCATGACCTTCGCGAATTGGTCATTGCAAAAATGGGTACCGCGATCACTAATTATAGCACGAGGAGTTCCAAATCGGGCAAAAAGAGATTTCAAGAATTTAACAACGACTCGGGCATCATTAGTGGGGAGCGCTTTTGCTTCAACCCATTTAGACAAGTAATCGACGGCCACGAGAATGTACTTGTTCCCTTGAGAAGACGGGAATGGTCCCATAAAATCGATGCCCCATACGTCAAAGATCTCGCAAACTTGAATAGCATTTTGAGGCATTTCATCTTTTTGCGAGATTTTGCCTTGACGTTGACATGAGTCACATGACTTTACCATGTCATGGGCATCGCGGTAAATTGTCGGCCAATAGAAACCGGAATCAAAGACTTTCTTAGCGGTGTAGTTCGCACCATGATGTCCCCCGGTGGGTCCATTATGGCAAGCCGTGAGGATATCAACGAATTTTTGGCCGTAAACACATCGTCTAATCACTTGATCCGTACAAATCTTAAACAAGTAGGGGTCGTCCCAAAAATAATGCTTAACGTCCTTAAAGAACTTTTTCTTTTGTTGGGATGACATCCGTTTCACTACAAAATTTCCCGCATGGTAATTTGCAATATCGGCAAACCACGGGGTATTAGAATCACATGAAGATATCATTGCAAGGGGTTCTCGAGAGGAAATGTTCGGTAATTTCCTTTTGATCAAGAATCACCCTGATGAGGGTTCTCTAATCTAGGACAAAATGGTCGGCCGCGAGATTCTCTGCTTCTTTTTTATCACGAACCATAAGTTCTATATTTCTTACTTACATAAATTAGGACGCTCTTTTGTAAGTAATGAATTATAAATGAGTGGGCTTAATGGTAACCGATATGAGACGAGTATGAACTCGAACCCGATAATCACCGGAATCCGTTAAGAAGATCTAGAAATACAATCGTGTATCATTTCTTACTTACATAAATTTGGACGCTTCTTTATGTAAATAAGGAATTATAAATGAGTGGGCTTAATGGTATCAAATGTGAGACGAGTAAGAATCTGAAGTCGATAATCATCAGAATCCGTTAAAAAGGGTCTAGAGACACAATCGTGTCTTACTACTCAGCAAAATCTTAAGGCCTCACTTGGAGCTACCTTATCTCATTTTTAAGTTGTTACTGTTGCTATTGCAAATCCTTGCAATCGTAAACTGTCTGTGGAGCTAACAGACTGAGTACAACATCCTATCGCCGTTTGTTATAATTTTCATGGTTGCTGTTGTTGGGTCCTGTAGCGGTCCCGACTGATACAACTTTATCCAATAGGTTATGCAACTCTCCTTAAACGAGATAAACACCTACCGACGAAACAAATAGTCGAACTATTCATTTCGGGCCACTAGTAGGAAGACTTAGGTCGCGATACATCCTGGAAATGCCTAGTAAGTTGGGTACTTGCATCTATAAGCCACGTTGATGTGAATCATCGAACATTACAGATAGTAGAAACGAGACTCCGTCCTCGGACATTTAGAAGCTTATACAAACATACTCACGCGACCACGCATTCTTCTTTAGGTTTTCACTATAATGAGACTTTCCCTATAACACGGTTATACCAGCCATAAGATCTGTAATGATATATTTTGAGATACCTATTCTAATGGATTGGATATCCTGGACAAACCTAGCCAAATTTTTGGTAGATTGAGAAGTGTGGAAACACCGAATTTTGCTGAATAAAGTTATCAGCGTCTTGTTTAGAACGAGTTATTAAACCTTAAGTCTTTCCTTGGTCCCACAATCGGATAACACAAATTTAAATCTCGGGACGAGATTTCTTTAAGGGGTAGGTACTGTAACATCCGAGAATTTTCGAATTTTTGAATGATTATTTCAATCGTTGACTTTTAGTGTCTGGCTTGACTTATAAGTGTTGGAAACACGAAAAGTGTCGGTCACTTCCAAAGTTGTAATAGTCTTAGCTCGTAGTTAGTATAAGGATTAGATAAGTAATCTAGTCCGGCCCAAGGCCCATGGGTGGCCCAACTCCAGCCCATGGCCGGCCTCTATGTAGTATAAATACACCCTCTCCTAGTCTTGGAGAGGGTTGGT
>BQNB010021142.1:15363-64603 GCA_026074375.1 Tanacetum coccineum | reverse complement strand
CAGATTGGTATCAGAGCCAGGTTATAGAAAACTAGGTGGTTTGGCCTAGACTATAAATTAAGAGACCTATATATATATATATATAATCTTCATTATGGGGATCTAATAGTATATACCCTTCTTTGTGCTATTTTAGTCATGTCTCCTCCAGCTCGTGCGTCTCGTGTTAAGTTTCATTGGGGAATCGCCTTCGCAACTGGACGCAAGCGTTTTACTGATCCAGAAACGAAGCTTAAGATGAAGCATACGAACCGTAGAGTCTGAATACCAAAAGGGTTGTATCCGCGCCAAATTGAAGAGAAGTTGACTAAGAAACAAGTAGGAGAAAAATGGATCCTAGTAAAGGAGATGTTGATGATTTCAAAAGATGGAGAAATCTCTAAATTCCCTGAGTACCACTCATCTGGAGAGGAAGAACCAATTGAACAACCAAGAGCTTTGAATAAGTATGGATTTGTTGATCATCCAGAACTCCAAATGAATGAATTTGCTCCGCATCGACTGCCCCAGCAAGAAGGCAACATGAATGGTTGGTTGATTAAGGATGAGGATGAGCCTCTAGAGCATGAAGCATCAGAAAAAGGGGTAGACTCGGATCTTGAGTCCACTCTTGAGTCCCCCCAAGTAGTAAGTGCCTACGTTAAAGAAGATAGCCTATAAGCTGATCCTGACACGCGCGTCTCGCAACTGTCCCGTATTGATCTAAGTAATTGGATATTTTTAGCTTGTTTTCTTTGGTCCTTTCGACGTTGAGGTAGCCATGTTAGGAAATGTTATTTCAACTCTTGATTTTGAAATTTTAATAGGCCCAGTATACTCATTCCTATGAGTAGTTACTGCCATAAATCCTTTGCGTACTTTCGCCCTCTTATCATCATTTCTCCTACCTCCTTGCTTGCTTGACTCTTCTACACCTTTTCTTTTCTCATTACCCTTTGTCAATGTACCACAGCTGACTGCCTCATCAGTAAGTATCCCAGCTCTAAGAATTGCACTCTGGATTGTGGTTGGTTGGGTTGCTCGGAGCATTCCCCGAATCTCAGGAGCTAACCCAGCTATGTACCTCTTGATGCGTGATGACTCAGGAGTAACTAGATGCGGAACCAACTTAGCTAATTCATGAAACCGATCCGTATAGCCGGCATGATTGGCTCCCACCATCTTATGATTCCAAAACTCAGATTCCAACTTCTCCATTTCATTGCTAGGACAGAACTCCTCTACAAGCAATGCCTTAAAATCAGTCCATGACATACCTATTGCAGCTTCGCGACCTCTTGCTTGAACTTGAGTATTCCACCAAGTCAAAGCCTTGTTCACAAACGAGCTAGCAGCATACTTCACCTTTTGATTCTCAGCACACCCACTATTGTCAATTACATTCTCCATCTTCTCAATCCATCGGGTAAGTGCTATCGCACCTCCCTTTCCATCATACTCTTTGGGATTGCATGCCATGAACCCTTTGTAGGTACAACCATTGTTCCTACCATTTCCACCATTTCCACCATTAGCATTGTTCACGTTGTTAGTCACTTGGGTGACAATCTGAGGAAGAATGGTTTGCAATTGCTGCGCGATGATAGCAGCAATGTCAGGGTTCTCCTCGTTGTTGTTGTTGTTACCGCTTCGACGTGATGGAGCCATTTCTATATGAGATAAAATTATATACATTAGACGATATAATAAGGATCATGATCTTATCATACTCTTTCATAACCATATACATACATACAACGCATCAACAATAATCCATGTAATCATACTTGCAAGTCCACCCGTGTTGTGGCGCATGTATAATTATGTTGGCCACCATAATTATAGATGCCCCCTTTCATAGTTGTACTCCCTCCTATGACGACACTTCATGAAATAAACACACCACATAGCACCTTATAAAAAAAACAAAAATAACAAATCACTCAGAGGAATAACCCTAATAATCACTTTTATTATTAAAATACTCAAAATCTGAAAGTTAAAAATAACATTCCTAACATGGCTCCAAACGTCAAAAGGACAAAGAAAACAAGCTAAAACATATCAATTACTTAGAACAATACGGACAGTTGCGAGACGCGCGGTCAGGATCAGCTTTAGCTATCTTCTTCAACTTAGGCTTACTACTTGTGGTGGACTCAAGATCCGAGTCTACCCCTTTTTCTGATGCTTCATGCTCTAGAGGCTCATCCTCATCCTCAATCAACCAACCATTCATGTTGCCTTCTTGCTGGGCAGTCGATGCGGAGCAAATTCATTCATTTAGAGTTCTGGATGATCAACAAATCCATACTTATCAAAGCTCTTGGTTGTTAAATTGGTTCTTCCTCTCCAGATGAGTGGTACTCAGGGAATTCAGAGATTTCTTCATCTTTTGAAATCATCAACATCTCCTTTACGAGGATTTATTTTCCTCCTACTTGTTTCTTAGTCAACTTCTCTTCAATTCGGCGCGGATACAACCCTTTTAATATTCGGAATCTACGGTTCGTGTGCTTCATCCTAAGCTTCGTTTCTGGATCAGTAAAATGCTTGCGTCCAATTGCGAAGGCGATTCCCCAATGAAACTTAGCACGAGACGCACGAGCTAGAGGAGACATGACTAAAATAGCACAAAGAAGGGTATATACTATTAGATCCTCATAATGATAAGTATATATATATATATATATATATATATATATATATATATATATATATATATATATATATATATATATATATATATATATATATATATATAGCAGTAATGCAAAAGTAGCAAAAAAAAATTGAAGCTTTTTAAGTAGCGATAAAATATAGTAGACACGTACATATACACTTAAGCCCTAAAATGCAACTATATGAGGGACTCCTAGGTTATAGTCTAGGCCAAACCACATACTTCTCTATAACCAAAGGTTCTGATACCAACCTGTCACACCCCGCCAAGGCGGAAACACGAGGCGTAACATCATAGATATCATCACAACACAATGATGTCAACAATAGAGAATCACTACATGCATAACTAAAAATAAAAGACACGATGTGTTATGACAATACTGAAAACAAAAGAACGGTATCTTGTATTAATGAAAAAGGGGTCTCATTAATACAAAGACAATGTCTCACGAACCTATTAAACCCAATAACATTCAAGAATTCATGCAAACAAATACGAGACGAAATCAAATAAGAACTTCCAATGCCATCCTAAAGGTCTCTCTAGCCAATTTTATTAACTTCAACACATTCATAACGCTCACCTGAAAATGATGCTTAAACGTAAACACAACGGTTGGTGAGAGTCATAGGTTTTACGATACCAATACAAGATTTAAATCAATTACTGTGATTATAAAAAAAACAAAACATGACAGGACAAATAAGCTGGCTATTATATATGCTAACATGCATTCAACTAACAATCACCATTCAGACGGAATGTGTCCCCCGATCCAAACCACAAAAATAGTCATGGAGAGAAACGATATCCGCAATCTCAGACTCTTGGTACCGTATCCACAATAAACGCCAAGAGACGACTACGCTCAAGCACAACAATTCATACCATAAAAGCAAGTAGCACATAACATACAACAGTCACGTATAGCCCATGCATAATTTAAATCACATTATCACAGTAACTAAAACATTTCAAAACCTCTTTGCATCATTTTCACCCCAAGAAAACATAAGAAAAAAGGGTTATGAAACTCACATGATGCTTAGCTTCACCCAAAAGATTCCAATAAAAGCTTCACAAACACTTCACGGATAATCTAAACAATTAAGAACACAATACGTCCTCCATCAATTACGAAATTTGTCAACCCAATTAAGAAAAAACCCCCAACTATGATTATATCTAAGCTTATCTACCTAAAGTTTCTATACTTGTTTTAAAACTCCTTTTTCCAACTCTTATATTAATGCCAATTACACTTCAAATACACAACATTAAACTTTCTGATTTTGTACAGAATTTTTAATACACCACTTACACGTCTTAAACGCAACCATTTAAACCCTCCTATAATTTAAACCAAAATTCATCAGCTATACATATGTCCCTTATGAACCTCACATAGCTCACCCAAAGCCATTACCCTTTTATAAATAACCCTTTAGAAATTCATTAATCCAAAGTGTCCAAAATTCGTCCAGAATCTGACCTTCTAAAAGTATGGCACTAGCTGACCACTTTAGACCTCCTTTCATGCTTAGAAAAAATAGGGATCACACATAATATATAAACTAACTTCCATTGGACTTTGTAGCTTCTATCTAGATGTCTTCTAAAAGTATTTTTGGAAAAATCCAAAGCCAAAAGTCACTGTTTTATTTACACACTGGTTTTGTAACGACCTTTTGTCCCACTTCCCGACCATAAAAACTCACGAGGCTAACTTTTATGGAAAATATACTCTCTGAGGTTATCTCCAGTATGTAATAAATGTTTTATTTGATAATTTATGATTGGGTTATGCTCGTTACAAAACTGCCTAAAATTCTGCAGTGAATTAAACAATTAATTCGGGCGATCTAAACCCTAACGCATGATCAAAACACGTAACCCATTAAACTAATGATCAACCAATCATCATTAAACTATAACTCCAGAAAAATTGATAACCCTAATATTATAAACCCTTAAACCCAATACATAGATTACAATAAATGAAAATTAAATAACCTAGAATTTACACCAAAGATTAGAAATTTACCTACAAAAAACCCTAAATTTTTCTTCTTTAATCGGCCGCCACATAAATAACGCATAATGTGGGTTTAGGATTATTATTTGTGATATTATAATATAGGCAAACTAGAATTTTTTAGAATCAACACTAACAAGTAAGTTAGAGATTACAATTAGGATTCAATTACCTTTTTTTTCTTCCATCCTTAATTTTCAGTGCCGAAAATATATAATAATATATTTAACACCTTTATTTTATTAATTATAATATAGCTAATAAAAACCATAAGTTTTTATAAAATAATCTTTACTTATATTAGACTATACCTTTTAGCATATAAACGCAATTTACTAAACTTCTAAAAATAAATACTAACTTTTCATTTCCAACATAACTTTCCAAAAATAGAAATTTTACATTTCTTTTAACTAACTTCTAAAATCTAAACTTACCTTAAATTACTAACACAAAAATACGTATACGTAATCATACTTACACACTTAACACGAAAACGCTCAAATATCAATAATCATTTCCTTGTCACTCAAAAGTGTACGAAATGAACTCAACAAATTTCACCATCAATCCAATCTTATTGAGATGATCACACTCAATAAACTGATTACCAATAACTCACATAATCCACGTAAACTCATATAAACACACATAACACATAAAATCACATAAACCATACACTGCAACAGGCATATAAGTCAACTTCAATGGTTGACTAACCTCCAGCTCAAAGACATGGTTGTCACATAAAAATCCTAGTTGGTCCTTCAACTTTAGTCTTCTTTAAACAACATTTGACTATTTTGGCACAACTTATCATTCATTGATTGCTCCTAAGCTGTGTGTTTGCTAACATATTAGTTTTGTGCATCACTCATGTAGATGTAGTCCTCACACGAGGATTATTAATCTTTTTATTTTTTTTTTTTTATTTTTTTTTTTTTTATTTTATAATCTGAGCAACCGTGGTGCTCTACTTTGTGTTGTCCTAGTGTCAATTTGATACATGCCTGGTTTAATCACATTTGTGTTTCTTACAACTTGTCTTGCTGTTTGAGGCAAAGTCTATGTAGTGACTGGTTTTGATAAACCTTCTGACACATTAGTTTTTGAAACCGACTTTGTCTTTGAAAAATATTTTCTCTCAAGAGAATTTGAAAAACGAGCCGGTTTACCTAAAACTGATGGTTTTGGAATCCTTTGAGCATTTTTTACGAACATAGAATGGTTTTATCAAACTTAGTATCCACAGATTTTTCTTATCATTTTCATAATATCTTTAAAACTCACATATGGAAATGTCCTTGTCTTGCAATTTAGCTTTCAAATATTGTACTTCAAAATATTGTTCACGTTCTTGCTTTTTCTTTTCAAACTGTGTTATTTTTCAGTTGTTCTTGACATTGTTATAAAGCAAGTTCTAAAGAAATCGAATGTTTTTCTAATATAGCAAAACTTCGTAAAAGCTCAGTATAAACATCTTTACTAACAAATTTAGTTTGTTTCGAAAGCTTTTGCGCAAGACATTCACATTCTTTGACTTTATGAAGATATAAGCATTGCAATTCTGTGTGCACATCTAAACCAGATAACGAATGCAAATAAGAACACATAACATCATTAGACACACATTCTTGCAAGAGCATATCATACATGTTTGAAAATTCTGCTTTATCAGATTCAAGTTCGTCAATTTCTTTTTCAAGGGATTCAACGTACTTTAAATCAGCATGCATTTCTTGCTTAAGTTCATGAACAAATACGAAACTATCATTCTGTGTCTTAAGGGCAAGAGGCATCAAACATGTCTTTATTAGGATTTCCATATCATGAGCAGTTGGGGCACAAAAATGATCCTTTGAATGTTTTACCCAAGCTTGATCGACAAGTTCTCTAAGATGATTTATGTTATTCGTCATGACATTATATGCTTGTCTACTTTTGCTTATTGATTTGGAAACAGGTAAGAAATCGATGTTTTTGAAAATATTTGGTTTTGTTTTCACAAAAGATTTTCTCCACATTTTCTTCCTTACTTCATTTGCATGTGCTAACTGAACAAGATATTCCTGTGTCAGGGGCTTAAAAATTTCATAAAGACTATTTAACTTTGTGTAGTCATAGGGTTTCACTAAGTCTTTATTCAATTTTGATAAACTTTCTCTTTCAAGAGTCAGTGTCTCTTCCCTATCGGGGACGAGTCTATGCAGACAGATTTTGTCAAGTGGGAATTCTTATCAAACATGGTATCTCAGATTGAGCCTTTTTGAGGTACATAGGATTTGCAAAGGTAGGTCTTCCATTAAATGTTGGGCATTTGGGTGCTAACATATGAATGGTCTGGATTGATTGACTCCTTTTGTAAACAATTTCATTCAAAAACTTTAATTGCCTTTCCATTGAAATCATTTTGTCAATATCCTTTTCTTCCTTAAGCTTCAAATCCGTTGTTACCTTTATTTTCTCTTTGACAAGACCTTCGTAATGTGACTTAGTTAAAAGACTCTATTTGACTAACTCATCGTGTTTCTTTTTGACAACCTGAAATTTTGTAGAGGCTTTAAGTTTTAAAAAAACTCTTTAATGTACCAATGGTCTTTTTGAGCTAATAGTCCCAGAGTTTCATTTAACTTATTTTCAATTTCTCATAGTCAACAGTAACGGTCATTAGTGTCTTGTAACCTCACAAACACTTCTGTTTATTTTGAAGTGCAACTAGGCAACTGTCTGGAATACTATTAGATTCGCCCAAAGTTCTTATAGTTTCCGCAAGAATAGATTTGCACTCAGTCAATTCTTGAGTTAATGATGCATTTGCTTTCTTTAATTGATTTTGAATATTTTTATTTTCACCGGCATCAAGTTTTAAATTTGCAATTAAATTAGCAAGCGTAACACGCTCATCATCACATTCTATAACATTTTGGTCATTTCAGAATACGCATAATCAACACATATCCGGTGAATCATGAATGACATTACTATCACCCGTTTCCACTACACATGTGTTACTAATGGATTCAGATTGCTCAGAATGTTGTATTTCATTGGTAAACACATTATATCCAGTATTGTATTATACCTGTTCCAATGGCTCAGAATCAGTGTCTGAGTCTACTGTAGGAACTTCTTGGATTTTTGCCATATACTAGTAAATATGAAGTCTTCCAACTCTTGTTCAACAATCTCGTTCATCTGTGGTCTCTATCCAGTTAGATTATCTCTACTTGAAGTTGAACACCTTCCTCAGCTTGTTACACAACAACATCTTATCCTTGTGATACGTGAGTCATTAACCCTTTTGGCTTGTCCTCCTCTGCAATCCCTTAGCAAAATTGACCCAAATTCATTTCAGTTAATCACTGTATCCTAGACTACTGCACTACCTGACCACCTACAATCTCCCAACCCCCAGCAACAGTCATTGTCCTCTGAAACCTAAACTATCCAGTCTGATTGTCATTCTTGTATCTTGGAGTAGTATCCATATTCTTGTTTCTAGTGTTTGAGGAAGTTCTGAGGTTGTTGTTGGTAGGTTTGTAGATCTTCTTGAAATACTTTGCAATGAGTGCCAAATTTTTCTGCATTTCCTTATCCTTCTGAGCTTGTTCAGATCACATGTCCTTCTTCAGAAGCTGACTTCAATGTAGGTGTGATAGTTTTGGCTATCCTCTTTTCCTTGTGTCATGAAGTTGCATGAGAAATCCCTGGTTTGGAAGTGATAGTCTTTTGATGATGTGCATATGATTTGTGAGATTTTATGTTTGATAATATGGATCTTGGTATGGTTGAGCAGTAGCAACAAGTGCTAATAGGTTAGCATTCTTGTTATACTTTTAGTCACTGAATCTCATTTAACTTCTTTTGATATTGTTTCAGAATGTCAATAGCTTTGAGAATATGAGACTTTCAATCTAATTTTGGTGTGTTGCTTGTCAATTGTTACAAACCTTGACCATTATGGTTAAAGTTGTTGAAGAAGTTAAACATTGACTTGCATCGTAGCAACTATCAAATTGTTTTTGATCATTTCATTAATCAGCTTGTAAAACCTTGTGTAATATGACTCCATTGATTCTCCATCGTGAGAGGTGAATTTTCTAAACTCCTAAAATAAGTTTATCTTGACATCTTGAATGTTGAGGGATTCACCTTGTTGTAACCTTTGATAGCTTCCCACATTTCATGAGCTGTCTTACATGCATCAATAGTTGAGTATATTTCATCTCCAATTCCAGTCAATATCAAATGAATCGCTTCCTTTTCTGATTCAAAATGAGCTTTGTTTTTAGGAGACATATTCAAGATGGTCTCAACTGTTGTTCGTTCAGGAACTGCTGGAGAATTATCCGTTACAGGTACAGCTGGAATTATGACAGTAGAAGGAGTGTAAGGACCTTCAAGAATGCATTTCCTTAGGGCATCACCATTTGGTCTTGTATCAATGTATCGTAAGAAACGTGATTGCCATTGTGCATATCTTCCTGTTGCAAGCATTGGTGGACGATCCCTTGAAACCAGCTGCCATGATGTTGTTATGCATTTGACTATCGGTTGTGGAAGTTACAATTGGAGTATCTGATGAATGATTGTAAAATTATGAAGTGAAAATGATTAAAGGATCTTAAGTAGATGTGTTGTGATTGAAGTTGTGGTAAAATGAATACAATTACATCCACGAGATTTTACAAGTCTATGATTAAAACCGAGAATAGGATTTAGTCTTTTGCGGGATTTTACAAAATCAATAGAAAACCGTGAATGTTAATTGAGTGATTAAGGTGTGTTTGAGTTGAATTAAGTGTCTTTTAAGTCCTTGATTGTGATTGTGGTTCGTTGTTTGTTAAGGTTAATTAATTGTCTTTGAAAGTCCAAGGTCCGTTTTGTCCAAAATTTAAGTTCATCAAAATTGGTCTTTTAACCAATCATGTGGATTACCGAAAGTTGCTAAGTGAAATTGAAAAATTCGTTACATTGTTATGATTCAAACCGCGCATCAAAAAAAGCTAAGTCAAACCGCCACCAAAAAGTTATATCAAACCGCTACCAAAAATTTATATCAAACCGCTACCAAAATTTTATGTCAAACAGCTACCAAAATTTTGGTCAAACCGCCACCAATATTTATCAAACCGCTGGTATTTCAAATATAACAAACCGCTGGCTAAATTGGTTGAACAAACCGCTACCTAAAAGCATTAACAAACCGCTGCCAAGTGAGCTATATCAAACCGATGCCTTGACTGTTTCAGTAAACCGCCACTTAAAAAAATTTCAAACCGCTGGCAAGTGGTGAAATGGACAGAGTTTCATTTCTTTTTAGCCAATATTGAATTTCTTCGATTGTACCTATATCAAACCGCCACCACACCTGTGCTAAACCGCCACCTGAATATCAATAAGCAAACCGCTGCTGTCTTTGGCAAACCGCCACCTCTAATAGGTTAAAAAAAGTACAAGGGCACTTTCTATCTCTTTGTTTTCTTGTGAATACTTGGCAAACAAACAAAATGTCCTTATCTCTAGGTTAAACCGCCACAATGAAAACCAATGTTAACTGCAAAACCGCCACAAGGAAACTTAATTTCAAAATAAGCTAAAAATTCAAATAAGCTACTTAAATAAGCTCTAACCTAATCAAATACGCTATAAAGGCTTATAAACTAAGTGAGTGGGTGTTACGCCGTAACTCTATCTATGGTAAGATTTTCTTCCAAATTCATGTTTACGGCGTAACTAGATATGGTGTTACGCCGTAACCTTGTCCTTGATCTTCGTACTTGCTTAATTTATGTTACGGTGTAACCATTGTTGGTGTTACGCCGTAACATTCTACAGAAAATTACACTTTGAGTCTTTTTTCCTCGTTTCTTGCCATTTTCCTGTATTTTACTTGAAAACTACAAAATGATAGAAAATATCTCATTTTCAAGTGTTAGTAAAACATTTGCAGGTAATATAGGGGGTATTTTGCCACCAAAAAGTATTAAATATTTGATGTTATCAAATATCCCCCCACTTGACATCTGCTTGCCCTCAAGTAAAACCTGTTAGAATAATTCATAAAAAGATTTCTCGAGAATAACTTCAAGAAATGAATTCATAAAACTCTTATGCTAGAAAACATCAAAGCCAAACACCTCATGAAAAGAGGATAAAAAGTCACTCAGCTCTCCACTGGTTTAAGTGTTTCATTTTTAGGGTGATCGCTCAATTGCACAGCCATAGCATGTATACTATCATAAGCTTGGAAAGTACACAAATCTGCACCAGTTAGAATTAGGGTCTAAATAATTCTCGAAAGAAACAAGGGTAATATGGTTTTAAAGGGTGAAAAGGGGTTAGGATAGACATGAGATACACATTTAATGGTTGTTAAGACAAAACAAATAGTCTAAAGAAATCTAAGGTTGTCATAACTAGCCACTGTCCATCCATAGGTCTTAGAGTCTAAGTCCGAAAACATGATCTTCAATAATGGGCTACTGGCTCCATTCTTCACGAGTATTGGGATGACTTTGTGTAATAATGGGCTACTAGCTCTATTCTTCATAATTACTGAGATATCTTTGTGCAATAATGGGCTACTAGCTCTATTTTTTTATTTTTTGTTTTACACCATCTTTATATTTTTTAGCACATGGGTGGCTTTTTGTTTCACCCTCTTTTCTTCACTTTCTTCATGATAAATATGCCAATGTTACAGGAGTTTATAACTTTAATTATTGCCCCTACAACATCCGATATTATACGCACATCCCCCCACTTGAGATAAATAATGTCAAAAGTGGTGATATAGGGGGTCTTTATAGATCATAAATGATTGGTCTTCCACGAATGCATATAATTCTCATTCCTATTCCCCTCGAACCATGTACTTAAGTAGCCAGAGATTACAACACAAAGAAAATAAAAACTACAGGGTAGGCTAAGGTGAAATGGTGTAACGAAACATATAGAGTAGGGTGAAAACATAGATTGGTTTAACAAGGGTGATCTAGGGGTATCTTGCACTAGTAATGAGTGCAACAAAAGGGTTTATCACGCGAGTTTGACAAGTTAGTGTAACAAGTCGATAAACATACACATATAGGCTATTTGGGTGATTTCCTAAGTGTTGCCTTCTTGAACTATCAATTCCTGCTAATCAATTAGGTCTCAAAATGATGCACATGCCAAGTTCTAAAGTCTACAATACTACCCGCACACTCAATATTTTGGTGGATTTTTGAGTAATATGATGGAAACGGAATATTAGGCATAAATCTCACCAAGTATAATAAAGGGTAATGTGCATTCGGCAAAGATTAATTCTAGTTATTTTAGAAAAATTTGTCAAAATTTTCAAAGAAAACTAAAAAATCGAAGGCAAAACATACGTCAAGTATTAATTCTACTCCCATCCCCCACTTGAATTGTACAATGTCCCTATTGTACATTAAGGAAATGAAATAAAAAGGAAAGAGTAGAATTAAGACAAGAAACTCCGTGAGCATTGCTTAAATAAGTCTTGGCCCATTCAACATTGAGACAAAGCCCAAAACAAATTCTGCCCAACATGTCGGTCATAATTTATCTGTTATTCTTCCCCTTTCCCTCCCATATCACTATTCACCGTCTCCCCACATTAACCCTACAACCCGACAAAAACCCACAAAACCCCTCTTAACCCATCTCCCAGAAGCTGACAAACCACTTTGGCAATCCTATGAAGAGTGATTGGTTGATGGGACATGGAATCAAATCAAGGGCTGAGATCAAAGATAAAGAAGCACAAATGGATTCAAGGGCTAAGATTAATAGCTTGGAGAGCACTCTCAAATCCCTCTCACAGAAGAAACACACCTCAAAGGGCTAGATGCTTCTGAAGACCATTATAAATAGAGGGTGTTTTTCACACATGAGGGATCTAGTTTTTAATCTATCTTTTTTATTGTAAATTTTTCAGCGTATATAAGTTTTAAATAGCTTTAATGTAATTTCCTTTAAAAACCTTGTACTCAGTTTTAAATGTTAATGGAATTCTAAGTTTTATACAAAATCTGTTTTATGTTTATGCAATTTATGTTTTGAAAATGTTTTGATAAGCTCTTATAAGCTCTTGTTCTCTTTTACTAACCATATAACCTTTTCCAAGCTTAATTAGTATCCAAGCTATTTCACCTAAAAAATCACTCAAAAGCACATAAGGAAGATAAGTCCCAATATGGACGGGGTTTATAGGTTTTAACCATCTTGTTTTTCTAACAAGCTGAAGCTTGTATATAAGCTCTAAGAGCATGTATAAGCCCTTGTTTTGACAAAGGGCTTTGTAAGTTAACTTTTCCATTTTATAGCTTAAAACTACAACTGCTTATTCTAGTGCTTATTTTCTGCTTTTTACTGCTTATTATTGCTTACTTGTGTTGTTTATTGCTATTTGGTGCTTATTTTTAGTTTAGATATCATTATTTTTAATATTTAAATAAAAATCTGTTTCAGTTTAGCTTAAAACTGCTTATGTTAGTAGCTTATTGATAAGTGCTTATCAGCTGTTGAAATTTGCTTATTAGACCTTATTATTGTTAATTTATATATAAGGTTTAATGAAAACTAATCATAAAACAGTCTCTAAAATTTCACAAATGCAAAAACCGTTTTATAAAGGTAGGGTTGTTTGGGACAAACAGCACTAACCCATGTTAGTGCTGCTTGAGTCGCTTTTGACCCAAAGTCTCACTTTGTTGATCTCTATTAAGTTTTTTAACCTGTTTTCAATAGTTGTTAAGTTTTAAAATTCAGTTTTAAGGTTTAATCTATCATTTCTTAGAATCTGTGGGTTTGAAACTTACTCAAACTGCTCTTATATAAGATTTGTCTTAATCTATTTTTAAGGTCTTGTTTATGATTCATTTTGGTCCTAATATGCAGTAGAAACTAAGTGTAATAGGTCTGCATTGTCATTTGTGGTTTTGGTAAAAAAAACTATTACAAGTTCAGGTTTTCAGTTTTAAAAGCTTAAAAATCACTTTTTAATCTCAGGTTTAGATAAGTAAATGGAAGTTTTAGGTTCTGATAATTAGTGCACAAGCTTATTGTTGTATAAGCTCAATCTGTTTGAGCTTAGTTTGGTATTTAAAACTTATTTAGTAGCTTAAATATAGGGCTGCAGTTAGTACTTTAGTCTTTTAAAAAAACTTGAAAAAACCCAAAAACTACAAAATCTGTGTTAACAACCATTTTCATTAGCTTTTATTCTATCTTAATTGTGATCCAAAATGCTTAAATATTGCTTAATCTAGTTCTTTGTAGTTCAAGCTAAATCCGTTTTGAAGTTTTAGACATTAGCTTATAGCTTAACAGCATAAAAAATTAGCTTAAAATTGCTTTATAATCTTTTTTCATACTTTGTCACATAATGGCTTATTTGATTTCTAAGATTTCCAGCTTATTGAAGTGCTTATAGTAGGATTATATTAGCTTATTAAGTGTGGTTTATTTTCCTAGTAGCTTATTTGGTCTAAGTTTAGCTTATAATAGCTTTTGTGCAAAAACAGTTTAAGACTTAGAAGCTTAAAAGCTTCTAAGTAATTCTGTCACTTTGCATAGCTTATTTCTGGCTTATTTTAAGTTTTTGAAAAAAGTTCCTTTTTTAAAAGTGATTATTTTAGTCTTATTTAGCTTTTTTATTGAAAAAATTTGCAAAATAAAAATGTTGGGAGTATAGGGAAGTCTTAGGTTTCAAACCCGAGACCTCTACCTTAACCCCCAACACTTTAACATACACACCCGCTACCATCTCGCCCTTGGGTCTTTCTGTTTTAGTTTGCACCCATTTTTTCTTTTAAAGCCATTTTGCAAGTTAAGCTTTCAGCCCTTTTAGGCTTATTTTCAGCTTATTTAAATAAGCCGGTGAACCCATTTTATTTTTTTAAGTTTAGAATAGATAAAAGTACTTTCCTTAATTTTTTTCATATTTTTATAAATTAGTTTAATATTTTTTATAATATTTTTAGATTAAATCTGTTTTTAATTCATAAATAATAAAATAAAAATAAAAAAATATAATTTTTTTTGGTAAAATTTTTTAAATCATTTAGAGACTTTTTCAGATTTGAAATATTCATTTTAAGGGTCAAAATTTTGATAATTTAGGTTTTTTAAGTTATCGGTTTTAGATTCCCGTTATGTTTTCCCGTTCTTTAATCTTAATTGCTTTAGTTTTTAGTTGCCTTTACTTGCATTTGCGTTATATTTGTAGAAATAGAAACTAAAGCAAACCTTGATTATTCAATCACTCAATTACGAACTTAAACGTGATCCTAAAATTCACACTTCATTGGGACTACGACCCAGAAGGTTTTGAATTTTACTTTGGTTAACAGTAATTTTCTAAAATCCTTTTGGGAAACTTATTTTTTAATACCCTTAACTATTGATAGTCGGTATTATATATAATAATATATATATATATATATATATATATATATATATATATTATACTATTATATTCGCCAAATCATCTATAATACTACTGGCACACTCAATATTTTGGTGGATTTTAAGTAATATGATAGAAACGGAATATTAGGCAGAAATCTCACCAAGTAATAATAAAGGGTAATGTGTAGCCGCCAAAAATTAATTCTAGTTATTTAAGATTTTTTTTAAATTGGCATAAGTTTCAAAGAAAACTAGAAAATTTTGATGGCAAGATCAAGTGTTTAATAATATGTTTCTTATTTCTTTTCCTCCCCCAACTAGAACAATACAAAGTCCCATTTGTATTTGAAAATAGAAGAAAAAGATATAAGAAAAACTTCCCTGTGGTAAAGTGTGAACGAGATGTTCATCAAATGAAAGAACTGAGGGAGACGATTGGATTGGTCCAATCAAAGAAAGCCCAGTAATGTAAATGGGTAAACCATTTTTCTCTGCACATGTAGTTACGACGCAACACTAAATGTGCTTACGTCGTAACGTAAGTCTGATCAGGAATTCCTTCAAACACAACTGTTAGCAGCAACAATAATAGATAAAAGTGATAAACTCCTAAGAATTCAAATTATTACAGACATAAATGTAAATAGTATCAAATTGTTCTTGGTTCAAATAAAAACGAAGAGTCAGTCTTCGTTCTTGTCATCCTGATTGTGAGAGGTGGAAGGATGAGCGTCACCAAACATACCAAATTGGCTAGCAGAAGGATAAGGAGCAGTAGAATAATCAGGAGTGCCATGTTCACACCCTGCTTAACCCCAAGATCAGGAATGTTCGAGACATAAGAATAGCGGGTTCCATCATAACGGGTATGATCGATGTGGTGATGAGCTAGAAGCTGTGAAAGGTGATCAGTGTTTCATGAAATGAACCTCTCCTGCTCAGTTTGCCACTGCCCAAACTATCTATAGAACTGGTCATACTGCTCAGACATCCCCGATACAACATAAGTGAGCTCATCGACGTCATTCACTATCTCTCCTAGACTTTCATCTATGGCTCTGAGTCTATTGGCGTTGGACATGTTGGGGTGGCGTCCAATTCCCCCAATCTCAGTTTGTTCGGCTCCAACATTATCGTCCCCAACAACCTCGAGGATCTCAGCAACCATTTCACCAATACCCAGACCATTGTACCTGCATATGCCAAGATCGACCAACTTGGCTACACTCATAGAAGAGGTCTTAGGTCCCAATGTAACATTCATCAAAGATCCCAATGTCATCAAACCATAATAACTAGCAATCTTCCCAATCAAATGTGCCCCTACAATTGGGCTCTTCCTCTTAGACCCTTTTGCCTTATCATACAAAAACTTGGCTATATGCCAAGGAACATCAACACTGACTCCTCCATCCATGCTATGTAACAGAAATAGGCCATCCATAGTGACCTTATCCTTCCCACTGTGCCTACCTGCAACAGACAATGTGAGTAAACGGTGCACCAAACGGCGGATGGGATTTTGGATTGAGGTGTATGATGGTGGGTGTCGGGTGTCATAGTTAACACGGGTGGTGATGTTGAGAACATATGGGGTAGGGTTGTAGTTGATAGGCATGCTCCTGTAACATGAATCATAAAAAGGTTCAAACAAGTTGTTATTCATCTCTTCATGTGTAAACAGACCAAGAGCCTAGATGAACTGTCTCATGGTTATGTTCCTCCTTTCCCTACCAAGCTGAAAAACCATTGTATCAGCTACATCCAACTCCTCAATGTGGTCTCTAAAGGTAAAAATTAACAGAAACTCCATGACATACTCCCTAACAACCTGCTCCTTGATCCTAAACAACACATTCCAAGCTTGAGAAGTAAAGCGCCTATTATCTTGTTCATATCTAACATGGAAAAACTGGTTGAGGTTTTGGAGAGACATTCCTTCGTGGAGGGCGCCAAATTCCTCAAAGTCAAGCCCTTCAGAGCACTCAATTTCCTTGATTCGAATTTCCAAAAACCTCTTCCTAAATTCCTTTCGACTGTCAAGAGAGAAGTTACAGTTGTTGAATTTTAGCCATTCACCTGTAAATCAAAATTGTAGAAGTTAAATGGTGCAATTGTATTGAAAACCTCATGCAATAGGGTGTTCAGGAGGTTGTTATGGCGTAATCCTATAATGGTTGCGCCGTAACCCAATTAGTTGTGCCGTAATTTGATCCCAGTTACGGCGTAACTATTTCCATAGCGTCGTAACCCCAAATTAGTTACGGCGTAACAATAAACCCAATTATGCCGTAAACCTTTTGAAATTCTTATGGGACAAATCAAATTCAAAATGTTCAAGAATCATAATACTTGTTTTGCATAACCTAATTTCTAGATTATAACATGTTTAGAAGGGGTAATTAACCAATATAAACAATAATGTAATCATATAATCAAGAGATTATTGGCAAACAATATATGAATCAAATGCTTATAATAATAATGATGATTACCTGCCATGATGGAGGATTTGGAGTGAGAAGATTCAAAGATTAGAGAGATTTACAAGTGTGTGTTTAAGATAGAAACTGTTATGACTCGTGTGGAATGGGTTTTGTGTTTCAGTTTTAGTTGTTACGGCGTAACACAATAATTGGTTACGCCGTAACGTAAGTTAAACCATTTTTGTATTTTGAAAAATTGAGTCGTTATGCCATAATGTAAACCAGGTTACGACGTAAAGTATGACATAAACCTTTTATTTTTCCAAGATATTTTTTTTATTTATGTGGAAAATAAAAACTAAACCTTAACGGGTTGTCTCTTGGTTAGCACTTTTGTTTATTCATGTATCCTGTATCATTTGCTCAGAAAAGATGATTAGAAATATTATGAAATCTTGTATCCTGTATTAGTTGAATTCTTGTATCCTGTATCATTTGCTCAGAAAAGATGATTAGAAATATTATGAAATCTTAAATCATTGAATTAACTACTCCCTGCCAACGGCGCCAAAAACTTAATGCGTATTTTCTTTTAAAATATTTATTAACCAAGTTTTACATTTATAAAACTAGTTTTACATTTTACAAACGCACTAACGGACAGAGAACCCGATCGTGGATAGTATAGAATGGTAAATCCGAGGTCGTCCCAAGAGTAGTTTATTAATGAAATATGACTTTAAAGAATATAAGATAATAATTTGTTACGTAAAATAAAGGAAATAGAACTAGGATAGAAGGTATACCACTACCAAGTTGATCAAGTTAATTCCGTACTCCTATCTTGGTGTAATTTATTAGTATCATAACCTGAGGTGACACTAAACTAATTCGGGCATCCTTGTTAAGCCTATGATTCCTAGGTGGAATGAACCCTGAGGGGAATTAACCTATTCCTAGTTCACAGTGACTGATTCCTCTCGTGGTAAAATGCTAACCCAACCACGACTCGAAGAGATTATACAAAGTTGGTTTGACTGCTAGGGTAGAATCCTCTGAAAATGAAGAAAGTTTGGGTGAGGATGCATCCAAACAGGAGAGGATTGATGCTATTGATGCAGATGAAGAAATTGCCCTGGTTAGTGTTCATGATGTGAATGTTTTTGTTGGTGAGGAGGTGTTTGTTGCAGAACAAGAAGTTGATGAAGAAGTAGTTTGAGTTATTAACACTGTTAAACTAATTATTGATGATGCTCAAGGCAGTGCTACAACAACTGTTAGTACTGCTACAACAACTACTACTACAATTAAAATTGTTGATGATATTACTTTGGCTTAAGCACTTGAAGAAATGAAAAGTACAAAACCCAAGAAGAAAGGGGTTGTTATACAAGATCTGGGTGAATCTACAACAACAATATCTTCACAACTATCTTCACAACAATTACAAGACAAAGGTAAAGGTTTATTGATAGAACATGTAAAGCCTATGAAGAAGAAAGATCAAATCAGGCTTGATGAAGAAACTGCTTTAAATTTACAAGATGAATTTGATGAAGAAGAAAGACTTGCAAGAGAGAAAGCTAAAAAAGAAGAATAAGCCAATATTGCCTTGATTGAAACATGAGATGATATACAGGCAAATATTGATGCTGATCATCAATTGGCTGAAAGAATGCAAGCACAAGAACATGAAGAGTTGTCTATTGAAGAAAAGGCTATATTATTTCAACAACTCTTAGAGAAAAGAAGAAAGCATTTTGCAGCTAAAAGAGCAGAAGAGAAAAGAAACAAACCACCAACAAAAGCTCAACAGAGAAAGATAATGTGTACTTACCTAAAGAACATGGAAGGATACAAGCTCAAATATTTGAAGTTGAAAGAGTTTGATTCTATTCAAGAGATGTTTGACAAAGCATTCAAAAGGGTAAATACATTTGAAGATTTTAGAACAGAATTGGTAGAAGGCAAAGAAAAGAGAGCAGGAACAGAGCTAATACAAGAGATTACAAAGAAGCAAAAGGTGGAAGATGACAAAGAAATAGCAGAGCTTAAACAGTTAATGAAAATCATTCCAGATGAAGAAGAAGTAGCAATTGATGCTATACCTTTGGCTGTTAAGTCTCCAAGTATTGTTGGCTGGAAGATTCATAAAGAAGGAAGAAACAGCTATTATCAAATAATGAGAGTTGATGGAAAGTCTCAAATGTATATGATCTTTAGTCAAATGCTTAAAAGTTTTGACAGGGAAGATTTGGAAGATTTGTACAAGTTGGTAAAAGCTAAATATGATTTAACAAGGCGTGGAAGACTTGTATTTGATATTATGGGGTGATTTGAAAACAATGTTTGAACCACATGTAGAAGATAAAGTATAAAGGAATCAACAAGAATACAAAGTGTTGAATTGGAAGTTGTATGACTCCTATGGAGTACATTCCTTGATAATGCAACATGTTCAGATTTATATGTTGGTAGAGAAGAAGTATCGCCTTGCACCACTTACACTTTCTATGATGTTGGAAAAGAAGCTTATAATTGATTATGAAAGTGAAATGGCTTATCAGCTTCTTAAATTTATCATGAAACAGCTTAAGAAGTAAAGAAGTGTTTGGAAGCATCCTCCTGGTGTTGATGAAGCTTTAAATGAAGAAACTTGATGATTTTGAAGAAGAATATCAAGTTTAGGGAAGGATTGTTGGGATTAAAAGTCTTCTTGATGTTGTTTGAATTACTGCTGCTCATGTTTGTGTTAATGCTGCTTAGCTGGATTTAGTGCTGCTCATGAACTTCAAAGAAAATATGCTAAGTGTTTACTACTGCTAGTACACAGTTACTACTGCTAGTGAAAATATGCTAAGTGTTTACTACTGCTAGTACAAAGTTACTACTGCTAGTGAATATTAGTACTGCTAGTGAAAATATGCTAAGTGTTTACTACTGCTAGTACAAAGTTACTACTGCTAGTGAATATTAGTACTGCTCAAGGTTAAGACTGCTCAGAGATAAGTTAATGCTGCTGAGGTTAATAAGTTAGTACTGTTTGTTGTTAGTACTGCTTATATGATATGTATTAAGTTATTTGTTTATAGAAAAGATTATGGATACTTAGGAAAGTATTGTAAGCCGACTAGGGCTCCTTGGTGTATAAAAGGAGGTCCTAGGGCATAGAGTTTGATATCTTTTATCAATCTTTTGAAGTCTTAGACGTATAATTCATAGCTTCAAGGTCTTTGTAACCCTAATACTTTGAGAGTATTCGTATTATTATCATTAATAATATTGGAGCTTATTTGTTGAATTATATGTTCATTGAATTACTATTTCATTGATAATTCTTTTTAATATTAAAGATTAGATTCCGCATAATCTTTAATACATTCAAACACAGTTTCTACTATAGTTGTGTTAGATTTATCTAATATAACTAAACCTTAAACAAGCTTAAGGAATTCGATCTATTGAAGTAGGATCAACATGGTTTTCTTATTTGAAAGACACGTGTTTTAGACAGCCACATTATCAGGGGTCAGTATTGGAAGCTTAGGTTTAATATCTAAACTAAGGTTTAAGTACTCCCTTCTCCCCTATATTTTCAGATGAAAAATGATCCCAAGGGGACAAAGAGCACACAAATTACCAACTAGAACTTGTACAAATGCATCTCATTAAACCATAGGTGTTCATGACTAGAAATTGACCAAGACTTTCCTTAAAACTCTCATCTAGTCTTAAGACTTCTACAAGTTGTCTTGGACTAGTCCTTGGTATATATAAGAGAGCCAACTAGTAAGAGGTAAACACACTTCTCATTCCTTACACCAAAAACTTTACAATCTCTCTTGTCTCTCCCTCCTAGGCCACGGCTAAACCACAAACACCATACACAATCCATACAAATTTTATTTACCACACATTTAAGTGTTCTAACAACATATATAAGATATACTAAAAAGGTTTGAAGGTTTAGTTAAGCATTTACAAGGGTTAATTAAGAAAGGTTTAAGATTAGAGTTTCATTGGATTTAGGTTTTTCTAAGTATTGAAAGCATAGGTTTAATATCTAAAATAGGGTTTAGATCTTGTTGTTCATCATCCTACTTCATACTAAGGTTATCTAAAACCTTTAAACTCTTTACATTTGTGATTTCATATGTATATTATGTTTATATAGTGAATCACTATATAGGAATATTATTAACATGTAAAATGGATTTTTACATTTGTTCATGGTTTGATAAGCTTTGTCATATGTTATGTTGATGTTGAGGACATGTTATAATGTAAGTATACACATTTTATGAGTGTGGATTAAGTTATAGAAGTATATATAAGTTAATGGTTTAAAAGTTACTTATTAAAGTTTACAAGTAAAATGAATATGAGGACTTGTGATTCTTGGACAATAATGGACTTAAGAACTTAAATTAACATGGGACATGTGAGATGAGTGTTGTAGAGGACTTGTAACAAAGTTACTATATTAAAAACTTATAAAAACAAGTTTTAAACTCATTCTAACACAAATACCAAAACCTACTGATTTTAATTCGAATATAAGGCATTAATTTAATATTTTTATAACATACTACACCTCATGATGATCGTAGGCATGTAGAGAACTCCAAAATCCGAGCTATAACGAAGAAGACACGCCATTTGCAAGTTTTACGATAATAAAAGCTTTTATAAAAACAATTTTATAAAAACTTTTTATTTTCCAATTCTGATAAAATTATGTAATTATTTTTCATAAAAAGTACATATTTTTAGGATTCCAAAACATTAAGAATCATAATTTTTTGATCAATAACGAAGGAGTTATGGATTTTTTCATGTTTACGATAATTAAAGTTTATAAAAATAATTTTATAAACTATGAAAAGTAAAAATCAATACTCATCTCAGATACATTTTGGAAAATATATTAGTTAGATAAAACTTTTAATTATGAAGACGTGCTTGAAAGAATAACTAAAATCGGAGTTAAAACGAATAAGATATGACTTTTACTAGGTGTACGCTAATTAAATTTATAAAAAGAAATTTATAAAAGTGCATGAACAGTAAAAAGTACTGTTCACCAGAGGGTTGAAAATATAAAAATGTAATATTTTAATACATCGTCTTAATATGAAAGCGTGGACGTAAAGAACGTAAGAAAAGGACTTAAAACGATAAAGTTACGACATTTTCACTAAAGTAATATTTATAAACATTTTAACTTTATAAATATGATTTCACAAATACAATTAGATGGTGATGTAGCTATATAGAATTATATACGGTATTAGTTATTCAAAGTACTTAGTACTCATACGGCCTATAATTAAATAGGTTGCATTCAGGCGTATTCGTGACACATTTTCAGTTTGTGATTTACATTATCGATTTACTCACTTAAGGTGAGTTCATAGCTCCACGTTTTATATTTATAATTATTTACAAGTTTTGAGGTGAGAAACATATGCATGTTTTACAAATTGAACGCAAGTGGACATTTTACATTACGATTACGTGTTTGCCTAAGTAGCAATAACCCTCTGAGCCCATTATCATGAACTGTCAATTACTTGTTGTGAGCGCGAATGTTATAAATAGATCTATTTGGGATTGACATCCCCGTTCGGGTGAGTCATGCTCACTGTGCCGGTATGCCGGACAACGAACGTATACCATGTCGGATTTGGGATGTTGCGGGTTAGAACATCATCACGGGCAATGTTGGCAATTTATATTGCAATTCATACATGTCGAGCTTCAGTGTCATGAGCTTAGGGAAACATAATTACATTTTATGATGTTTGCATCTGTTGCATTATCATGGGGAAATCTTGCGGTCCTACATTATACATTTTACAAACCTATGAATTCACCAACATTATTGTTGACGTTTTAAGCAATGTTTTCTCAGGAGATCAATGAGGTACAAGACAAGGGATACATTGGTGGTCGTTATTTTGGAAGTCATATGCATTAAAGATTTGGTTGCATTACATTTTGGGGATATATTTGTTATGGACTAAAATCTTTGTATTTTGAATAATGAACAAGTGAAGTTTCAGACTTATGTAACAACAATTTGTTAATTCCAATGTATCATGTAATCTGGTGGCAGTACTAAAAATCAAGGCCAACAGCACGAATGTGTCATGAGCCTGTATTAAAACTACCTCAGAAACGACTTAGCGTATTAACTGCTATATGCTAGCAGTAGAAACAGCAAATCCAACAGTATTAACCAACAATACTAGCAGCATTAATATTTTGTATGGGCAGCAATAATTTTTCTTTGAGAGCCCAAACAGTAGTAACATCTCAAAGAATATTCTGTTAAAGAAACAATTTTATACCTTAAATTCTACTAATTCCAAAAACCAATCGTATATCAATAACGATTTATAGAATATGATATATTTGTTTCCTTTATTTCTCTCTACTCATCATCCTTTACTTCTTTGTGCGAACATATATTCCAAATCCATGTGCGAACAGTAATAAGCTTACTAGTGCTTCGCCTTTTAATATTATACTCAAACAGTACCTATTTTGCTTTTCATGTGCAAACAACAGTACCTTGTACTTGAACAGTATAACATGTAATAGCAACAGTTCACGTGCCTTCTTTTGCTTCATTGTTTAATAGGAGCAGTAGTATTGTACTAAGTTATGGAAGCCAAATAGCATTAACTTCCTACTTTCTCATGCCCATACACAATCGGAATCCACGTCATCACCAGGTATAATCCTCCTTTCTTTTTCATACAGCCGTACTAATGATATAACAATGAAGCATTACTTATCATTCCACATGTAGCAGTATTAACGCGATATGACTTACAAATAAAAAATAAAACAAAAAAAATACAAAAAACATACAGTAAAAGGATTATTCTTCTTGGCAGCACTAATCAAACCCATGAATTAGGGTTTCTTCTCTGCCATTCCTTAAACCTTCACACCAAAACCCTAATATTCTACTGCTGCTGTTGTTGTTCGTTATTCTTCTTATGAACATCATCCTTTGACGCTATAAACAATCATATCAATCAAACATAGAACGCCATTCAATGATATCCTTGATACTAGCCAAGGATATTCGTGATGAATAATGTCATTCAAGCATTCAACATTCATATGTCAAATCCAGAAAGAAACACAACAGCATCATTAATTCATACAACAGCAGTATTAACATTCTTTGAAGAAAAACCTATTAAAAATTAGGGTTTCGTTTTTCTTCATAAAACCAGCAACCACGACTGTTATTACGTACACATCATGTCATTTTTAGTTTTGCTACAAGATCTATGCAAGAAAGTGACATAAAGCCTTGATTTTCAAAAGTTATGACACATCTTGTAAGTTTTTGTGTAAAAGAGCCTTTTAATCCATGAACCCACTGAGATTTATGGATTCAAATGATGTTAAGACCAGTATAATAGGATTGTGGGAGTTGGTTGGGTCGTTTTTGCATGTTGGGTTATTGGTTTGACTTGTTTTGGTCAAAGGTAATTTCAATCAGCTCACTAAATCATTTTTGTATCAAATTGAATGGAGCATAAGTTGATGATAAATAAACATTTTGACATGATTCCAGAGCCTAACATCAAGTACTTTGAGTCTAGTTTCCATAAATGTGATCTTTGTAAAAATATGAGGTGGTTTGGTTGGTTAAAATCTCAAAATGGTGTAAGGTGTCATATCTGCCCGAAAATCTCTTTTCAACCCTTGTACTAAAATGACCATAAATCATAAACCACAATGAATCTATCATTGAAACGGATATGGGAGATACTTGTAAGGGTTATTTAGAGTATCCTATTGGCCTAACTCATATAACCTTGATTTATACCCTCTGATCATTAAAATGCTTTTATATGTCCAGATTTCATCATTTTTGGAGTCGGGTATAAATGGTCGGGTATAAGACCTTAATAAACTTTGGGAAAATTCATGGACACACATAAAACATGGGATTTTGACCTCGAGTAGTAGCTTGACCAGAAGTTTGGTTAACTTGGTCAAATAAATACTTAAAGTGACGGGAAATTCGGGGCAAAATAGTAGAAATTATGCTTTGTGATAAAAGTGACCTTGGAAGAAAATGTGAAAACAAGACTTAACAAATGAACCTTAATATTGTCTGAGAATATTGTATAGGATCTAATTAGGAATATTTACTTGCCTTAGGTTGCGAGTAGAAGGTTGCGTATTCGTTTAGGTTGCCTACTTAGTGTGGTTTGCCGAGAAGTCATATTATCGTTCTAACTTTTAAGGTGAGTTTCTCACAGCCCCACTTTTACATGTTTTAAATATTTTGGGGTGAAAAGAATGATGTGTCATATTTCTATGCTCTTACTTATAAGTATTTAAACTTTGAGCATATTTGCACTTGAACTTGTTTTGAACGTATGGAACTTGAGTTGAACTTGTTGAACTTTGGAAACGTGTTGAACTTGAACTTAAACTTGATATGTATGTTGTTGTATGCCTGGAACCCGCCACTACTTTTAGCTCACTATATCCCCCTTAACGGGATGAGATGTTAGTACTATGAATAGTGCTATTAGGAGATTTGCCCCTCCTCACTCCCACCATAAACGAGGTGCTAGTACTAGGACATATGGTATTGTGATATGGATCGAGGGTAACGCCTACCCATATTGTGTTGTGAGTTAGAACTGGAAGGCTGAATGCGTTTAAGTATTGCCTCGTATAAACACTATAGCATACATACATACTTATACTTGATGAATTTATTGTGTCACGTTATTCTAGTTAACAGGGATTGTATTTGAAAACTAGAATCCTTTTTGGATACTTGACTTGTTTTGGTAACTCGCTCATGAGTTGGAAAATATTATTGCGACATCTACTCTTTTATAAAACTTTACGTGACTTGTTTTGGTAACTCGCTCATGAGTTGGAAACTATTATTGCGACATGCTTTTCAGGTGATGTTCCTAAAGTGGAAACTTAGTGTGATTGCATTTGAACCTATTCAAGATATCTACTTTCAACCAAGTTATTGTCTTTTGGGTGATCCATGTTCGGAAGAAAAATAACTATGTTGTCTTTGTACTTTTAAACTTGTACTTGAATTGTTGTAATTCAGATAACTTTATTTTATCTCAATTCATGTATGGTGTTTTGTCTATCATCTTATGTGATGTTTATTAATATATTACACCTCGCGTTTCTGCCTTAGTGGGATGTGACAATTGTTGACGTTTTAAAGCATGTTTTCTCAGGGGATCAATGAGGTACAAGACAAGGGATACATTGGTGGTCATTATTTTGGAAGTCATATGCATTAAAGATTTGGTTGAATTACAATTTGGGGAAACATTTGTTATGGACTAGAATCTTTGTATTTTGAACAACGAACAAGTGAAGCTTCGGGCTTTTGTAACAAACAATTTGTTAAATCTAGTGTATCGGTTTTAAACGACTTTTAAATGGTCGTTCTTATATATATCTTGTGTTATTGATCTATGAAGTAACAATCTCAACCCATATTCCGCTGCGACCCAATTTGGGGGTGTTACAAATTGGTATAAAGAGCCAAAGTTATAGAGAACCAGATCAAATGCTTTTACTTGGACTATAACCGTTTTCAAACATTGCATTAATACAAAGGGATTTTCACAGGACATACATACACTAGTGTTGCATTAGTTGGTTAGACTAGATGCATTCATAATTGATATACATGTCATAATATACTATGCATATTATGATAAGACTCTTATATTAATACTTATATAAGTTACTTTTAATTTTCAGATTTTGTCATGTTAGATTTAGAGGATTCTATGGTTACTTACACGGAGGTATCTAGTCCGTTTGAGGATCTGTCAGACATAGGATCTTCTAGAGTCGATGGACTGCCTATGATGCCAGAGGACCCTTACGCTTATGTGGAGGCCGCTCTTCAGGCCCCACCATCTCCTGATTATGTGCCCGGTCTTGAGCACCCACCTTTACTTGTCTGTGTAACATATGTATCGGAGCCGATATACCTAGAGTTTATGCCACCAGAGGATGATGTGCTTCCAACTTAGGAGCAGCCACTGCCTGCTGCTGTCTCACCCACTGCTGATTCACCAGGTTATATTACTGAGTCTGATCCCGAAGAGGATTCTGAGGAGGATCCAGCTGAGTATCTCGATGATAGAGATGATGAGGAGGAGGAGTAGGAGGAGGAGTCATCCAAAGATAATGCTGATGATAAGGAGGAGGAAGAGGACAAGGATGAGGAGGAGGAGCACCTAGCTCCGGCCGACTCTGTCCCACCACCCACATGTCGTACCACTGCCAGGATGTCTATTCGGGATCAGACACCTATTCCATTCCTGTCTGCGGCAGAGGTTGACAGATTTCTTGCCATATCTACTCCGCCACCATCACCACTTACATCATACTCATCACCACTACCACATATACCATCTCCACCACTACCAGTATCATCACCATTACCTGTATCACCTCCACCACTACCTGCTAGTCCTACTTATCCTTTGGGATACAGAGCTGGTATGATCCGGTTAAGAGCCGAGTTACCATCTACTTCCCATCCACTACCACTACCATCACCTATTGTATTTCCACATACCAGGGTATTTGTGGCCATGATGAGAGCTGCTACACCATCCACCTACATCTTAGTATCTCGATCAGAGACACTATAATTAGGGACATCACCACTTTTACCTATACCATTACCTACTCCATCACCACCTTTGCTTCTTCCCTCTACTATTTATAGAGCAGGTGTTTCTAAGGTTACATTATCGCCTCAAAAGAGGTTGTGTATTACTCTCAGTCTGAGATTTAAGGTTGGTAAGAGTTCATCTGCTCCTACTGCTAGACCAGTTGGAGAGTTTAGGAGAGATTATGGGTTTGTTTCCACTTTGGATGATGAGATTAGGCGAGACCTAAAGAGAGATGTTGGTTATGGTATTACAGACACTTGGGATGAGATGGTTGAGGACATGCAGGGGACACCAACAGCGACTGATGTGCCAGAGTTAAGTCAGAGGATGACATATTTTGTCACTACTATTAGGCAGGACACATATGAGATTTATGGGAGACTGGACGATGTACATGATCATAGATCATTAATGAGCGGTCAGCTCAACATGCCGCATAAAGATAGACGCGCCCATGCTCGCACAGCTAGACTCATGGAGAGTGAGGCCAGAATTTCTTGTGAGGCTTGGGTACAGTCGATGGATGCTAGTGATACAGCCTGTTTCGAGGTGAGAGCCTGCGGACTACTGTATTAGCACAGCAGACCGAGATTGGCGATTAGCGAGCAGCAAACCATAGGAGACAGACACAGCTTATTGAGACACTGACACTACTAAGGACACTGCAGACTTAGATGGCAGTGCTACAGAGTCAGCAACCACCTGCTAGAGATCCAGCACATCCCGACGTACCAGAGGAGGCCGGTAGTAGTTCTTAGTTTTAGTTATGTTGTAGCTATGTTGTATAGCCTACTAAGTATTATGGGGTAATTCCCGGCTAGTAAGGCTCTAGGTTTTATTTTCATTTTGTAACCTAATGGTAGTGATCATTTTGTAACCGAATCAGGTCATGTATGTTTTCTAGATTATATATGGAAGGGATGTATTATGTCATTTTTATAATTAAATTTATTATGAATGAATGTCAATTTAGCTACAAAATTGTAAATTTCAATTCAGTTGTATATTTCACTGTGCGATGTGATCTTACTTTATTTATTGTGTATATGTCATGTCATGGTTATGATTTGTATGAAATCTAACGGCTATTATATTTTCTTGTGATTGAAGAAAATGGCACAAAAAAGAACCACCAGATCAACACCAGCCACAACAACCACCCCCACTACTTCTGTGACTGATGAGCAACTTAAGAGACTAATCGACCAAGGCGTTGCTGATGCATTGGCAGCACGTGACGCTGACAGAAGCCGAATTGGCGAAGACATCCATGATTCTGGAACGGGTGTAAGGAGGCAAGCTCCTCTTACTCGTGAGTGCACTTACCCAGACTTCATGAAATGCAAACCCCTATATTTTAAGGGTACTGAAGGAGTTGTCGAGTTGACTTAGTGGTTTGAAAGAATGGAAACTGTGTTCCGTATAAGTAACTGCTCAGTGGAAAACCAAATCAAGTTTTCCACTTGTACGCTTCTTGGAAGTGCTCTAACGTAGTGGAACTCCCATGTTAAGACTGTTGGTCACGATGTTTCTTATGCAATGACATGGACAACTGAAAAAGAAGATGACCGACAAGTACTGCCCAAGGGGCGAGGTTAAGAAACCTGAGGGTGAGATGTGGAATTTGAAGGATAAAGGTACCGACATGGTAGGCTATAACCAATGATTTCAGGAACTGGCATTGATGTATGCTAGGATATTTCCTGAAGAGTCGGACAAGATTGAGAAATATGTTGGATGTTTGCCTGACATGATTCATGAAAGTGTAATGACATCTAAGCCAAAAACCATGCAGGATGCAATTGAATTTGCAACTGAGCTGATGGACAAGAAGATCCGCACTTTTGCTGAACGACAAAGTGAAAATAAAAGAAAGCAAGATGATAACCAACAACAACAACAGAACAAGAGGCAACTGAGCTGATGGACAAGAAGATTCACACTTTTACTATTTTTGTGAAATTATATAAAACTACTTTTATATAATTAATTGTTGTAATCTCATTAAAAGTCATAACTCATTCGTTTTAATTCGGTTCTTAGTGATTCTTATGTCCATGTATTCGTAATTAAAAGTCCTATCTAGGAAAAATATTCCCCAACTGCCCACTATTATGAACAGTAACACATTTTTATAAAATTACTTTTATAAAAATATTTTTTATCGTAACTTGTAAATAGCGTAACTTCTTCATTTTAAATCCATTCTTGATGTACCTTATAGTTTTGAAATTCTCATAAGTTCTACTTTATCAGAAAAATAAGTTTATATTTTTACCAAATTCGAAATCCTTGTAGTTTTTATAAAAATTCTTTTATAAAAACACTTTTACGTATAATCTTGTAAATATCGTAACTTTTTCGTTATAATTCGGATTTTCGAGTTCTTTATATGCTTACGATCCTTATGAGATGTACTATTTTAAATATAAAATAATTATTATATGGTTTGAATTTGAACAGTAGCATTTTAAGTTTTTATATAATTAACTAGTATAAACTTGTTTTGTACACTTTTCACTTTATTAAAATACCACAAGTCCTCTACTTTACGATTAATATACTAACTTGTGTATATTTATAGTCCTCTAATGTATGTCCAAGAATATTTCCAAGAATACAAGTATTCACATTTATTCATAAAGTTAATAAATAAACTTTTATATAATTAATTTATAAACTAATTTTATAAATTAACAAATAATTATATCAAGTGTGTTCTTGCCTTCTATCATCATTTTAGCATGATAACATTATACGAAAAATGAAATTTGAATTTAATAATGTGTAAACATCCATTTTATAAACTTATAAAATACCTTAGGTGATGATTAACTATATAACAATTATATAAATCATGAAATGAATAATATGAAAAGTTTAGGGTTCTTAGAAGACCTTAATGAAGATAAGTGAAGATAATACACAAGCAAGACCCAAGTATTTAACCCTAAATACTTCCATAAAACCCTAATTAAACCAAGAAAACCCTAGTTTCCTTTTACTTGCAAAACCCTTTTAACCACTTAACCAAACTTCCAATACACCTTAGATATGCCTAACAATGAACCTTGTATGCTTGAAATACCTTAGAAATCAAAACTATGAATTGTTTGAATGTGTGAGAGTGAACCGTGGGCTAGGTGGGTTCAAGGAGATAGAGTATTTATGTTTATTTTTGCTGGAAAGAGTTAAGTGTGTGTTTACTTCCACTTTTGGTTCCTATTTATAGCTAAACAAGTTGAATACCATCTAGTGAAACCAATAAATGGTTTATGGTTTGTGTTCCTTGTATCCGGTTCATAAGCTCATAAAGCATGGGATTAGGGTTTATAATATTGTTAGGGACATGGTAAGAAGTAGACCAAACATGCTTTGTGTAAAAAGGTGTAAGAATGATGTGAAAGAGCCTATGTATGCTTGCTTCTTGTCCTCCCTTCTTGCTTACATTCTATCCGGTCACAAGGTAGAGAAAATAGAGACCGAAGTGATGTTATATTGAGTGTTTGATCCATTGGATAACAAGTAATGTTGTTTATTCAAGTTAGTGGTGGTGTAGTGATTAATTTCAGTATAGTGTTGTATATGTGGAAATCCGGGAGATAGGGTTGTAGAGTGAGTTATAATTTGTAAATTTGGGTATTGGGTATTATGGTGGTATTTCGTTAAAGTTAAAAGGGGTTTATGGTTTGCCATGCATGCAAAAGTGTAGTTTTATTGTGTTACGTAACCAATAAAAATAAAAAGCGTAAAGTTATAAATTATCATTGTAATAACTTTATAACACTAACTTGACGTAAACATTTAATTGTTTGATGCCCGTTTACGTTGAATGTTCATTTTTAGTTTACGTAATTTAACTTAACGATAAAAATTAAAAGTAAACGCGTAAAAGCCTAAAAATGTGAAATGTTGCAGTCTCCTCCCGTTAGAAGAGCCTTGTCCCCAAGGCTCAAGTTGCGACACTTGACAAAAGTATGAGTTTAGCGAAGAGATGCGGATACTTCTTTTGAAATTGGTCTTCACGTTCCCAGGTGAACTCAGGACCCCTCCTAGAGTTCCACCGAACCTTGACAATTGGGATACAGCTTTGCTTCAACCATTTGACTTCTTGATCCATAATTTCTATGGGTTCCTCCACAAATTGGAGCTTATCGTCAATATGAAGTCCATCTAACGGAATGGCTAATGGTTCATCGGAATAACATTTCTTCAAGTTGGATACATGAAACGTACTGTGAACCCTGCTTAACTCTTGAGGAAGCTCAAGCTTGTAAGCAACGGCTCTAACTTTAGCCAACACCTTGAAAGGTCCAACATACCTAGGGTTTAACTTCCCCTGTTTGCCAAAATGTACAACCCATATCCAAGGTGAAACCTTAAGCATAACTCTATCTCCAACTTGAAATTCTATTGGTTTACGCTTTAAATCGGCGTAACTCTTTTGGCAATCATGAGCGGCTTGAATCCTTTGCTTGATCTGAATGACCTTCTCAGTTGTCTCTTGAAATATTTCTAGACCGGTGAGTTGAACTTCTCCAACCTCGGCCCAACAAACAGGTGAACAACACTTTCAACCATAAAGTTCCTCAATTGGTGCAGCTTTGATGCTAGCGTGATAACTAGTGTTATATGAAAACTCAACTAATGGAAAATGTTTAACCTAACCATTTCCAAAGTCGATCACACAAGCACGTAGCATATCTTTGAGAGTTTGAATAGTATTTTTGCTTTATCTTTTAGTCTTTGAATGATAGGCAGTACTCATATCCAAGCTAGTACCCAAAGCCTTCTGAAGTGACCTTTAGAAATTTGATGCGAATCTATCGTCACGATCACAAATGATTGAGACGGGTATTTCATGCCTTGTGCAGATTTACAATCTATGTATTGTAAGCCGACTAGGACTCTTTAGTCTATAAAAGGAGGCTCTAGGGCATTAGTTGGTATATAAGTTTATAAGTTTACGAGTTTACGAGTTTTCATAGTTGTCAAGTCGATTTAGAAAAGCTTCAAGGTTGTAAACCCTAGTACTAGTGAAGAGTACTCGTATTATTGATCTAATAATATTGGAGCGTTTGGTTATATCTTTGTTCATTCACGATTACTGTTTTAATCATAATACTTCTAGGTATTAAGGTGTAGATTCCGCATACACTTTAGTATACATACAAAGTTTCTACAACAAGTTATATTGGATTTATCCAAGGTAATTTAACCTTAGACAACCTAAGGAATCAATCAAAGATTGGGATCAACAAGTGGTATCAGAGCTTTTGCTTTGAGAAACTTTGATCTAGAAGTTATATGATTTGGAAGCAATAGATTTGAAGTGGCAGCTCTCTCTGCTAAGTATGAGGGCAAAGAGGTACTATCAGAGGACACACACGAAAATTTTCATTAATGCAAATGATACTGCTGGGTATGATAAATCCAAGGTAGAGTGTTTCAACTGTCATAAAATGAGACACTTTGCCAGGGAATGTAGAGTACCAAGAAGCAAGGAGGGTCAGTTCAGAAATCAAGACAACACTAGGAAGCAAGGAAACAATGAAGACACATATTCAAAGGCAATATTGGCTATAGGCGGTGTAGGTTTTGATTGGAGTGACATGGCAGAAGAACAGGTTCAGACAAACATGTATCTAATGGTGTTTTCAGAATCAGAGGTATACACTGATAAAACTTGTTTGAAAAACTATGAAACTCTTAAGAAACAGTGTGATGATTTGATTGTTAAGCTTAATCAAACTTAATTTACAGCAGCTACTTATAAAAGAGGTTTAGCAACAGTAGAAGAACAACTTATCACATATCGAAAAAATGAGGTTCTTTTTAGTGAAGAAGTTGCAGTTCTTAAGAGAGAAATATCTTGTAAAGACTATGAAATAAATGTGCTTAAAAGTGAGTTTGAAAAAGTTAAGCAAGAAAAATAGGGCATTGAATTGAAAATTAAGAAATTTGACAAGGCCTCAAAAGACCTAGACAAGTTGTTAGGAGTCAGATAACTGACAAAAGTAAAAAGGGTTTGGGATATAGTGCTGTTCCTCCCCCTCATCCTTTAATCTATAATAGACCTAACAAGCTTGATTTGTCTTATTCTGGTCTTGATGAATTCAAAGAGCCTGAATTCAAAGGGTATGGTACTGAGAATAGTAAGAAAGAGTCAAATGTTGTTTGTGATAAGAAATCAGACGATTCTAAGGAAAATTCTGATAACTCATAGTAAAAGAACAAGTATCAAAAGATACAAGTAGCTTTTTTGAGTCTTCACTTAATGTTGATAAAGAAATTGTTTTTCCTGTTGATAAAAATGTAGAGTCTGTCAAACCTAAAAATCATAAAAAAATCAGTTAAAAAGTTAGTTAGGTATGCTGAGATGTATAGATCACAAACTCCTATGAGGAATCAAAGGAATTGGAATGGGCAGAAGTCCAATCAACTAGGAAGTGATTTTATGATATATAACAAAGCTTGCTTTATTTGTGGGAGTTTTAATCATGTACAGGCTCAGTGCAAATACCATCAAAGGGAAAGGATTGTATATGGGAATAATTATAACAGGGTGAACTACAACTATACTATCAAAAGAACTTACCTTAATGCTCAAAGGAACATGGTTCCAAGAGCAGTTTTAATGAGAATTGGCATATAACCATTCAATACTGCCAGGACAGTTAATACTGCTCATCCCAAATCTACAGTTCTTATTGCTAAACCAATGTCATGTTTTCCAAAAATAGCACAATCAACTGTAAGAAGACCCTTTCAATCTAAAATAACATTATCTAACAAAAGGTTTACACATAAGGTTAATACTGCCAAGGCACAAGCAGTTAATACTGCTAGGCCACAAGCAGTTAATACTGCTAGTCCAAAAACAATTAAAACTGCTAGGCCAAATTCTGCAGTTGTTAATGCTGTTAGGGAAAAAAAGGGTAAATGCTATTAAGACCTCAGCATGTTGGATTTGGAGACCTACCAAACATAATGGTGCATCACTTGATTTTAAAAAATACAACTACATTGATGCACGAGGCAGATCCAAGTCAGTGATGGCTTGGGTCCCCAAAGGAATCTAATTTCCTTATTTTTACATGTAGGGCAAGCCACAACAAGATGATACAGGATTTGTTGACAGTGGATGCTCAAGGCACATGACTGGAAACATAGCTTATCTCTCCGATTTCAAGGAATTTGATGGAGGTTATGTTACATTTGGAGGAGGAGCACATGGTGGTAGAATTTCTAAAAATCCATGAAAAACAGTGAAAAAGTCGGTTAGGTATGCTGACATGTATGGATCACAAACTCCTAGGGGGAATCAAAGGAATTGGAATGGGCAGAAGTCCAATCAACTAGGAAGTGATTTTGTGATGTATAACAAAGCTTGCTTTATTTGTGGGAGTTTTAATCATGTACAGGCTCAGTGCAAATACCATCAAAGGGAAAGGATGGTATATGGGAGTAATTATAACAGGGTGAACTACAACTATACTACCAAAAGGACTCACCCTAATGCTCAAAGGAACATGGTTCCAAGAGCAGTTTTAATGAAAACTGGCCTAAAAACTTTTAATACTGCCAGGACAGTTAATACTGCTCAACCCAAATCTACAGTTTTTAGTGCTAAACCAATGTCATGTTTTCCAAAAACAGCACAATCAACTTAAGAAGACCCTTTCAATCTAAAACAACATTATCTAACAAAAGTTTTACACATAAAGTTAATACTGTCAAGGCACAAGCAGTTAATACTGCTAGGCCACAAGCAGTTAATACTGATAGGCCAAAAATAGTTAAAACTGCTAGGCCAAATTCTGCAGTCGTTAATGCTGTTAGGGTTAATTAGGCAAATGCTGTAAAGGCCTCAACATGTTGGGTTTGGAGACCTACCAAACCTAATAGTGCATCAATCACCTTGAAGAAACATAATTACATTGATGCACGAGTGTAGGTCCTTATAAACAGGATCTCAATGAGCCTTACACGACTTATAGTCCTTTGAATGAATCCAAAGATACTATGAGAGACAATACCTGTGAATATAAATATTGACGCGGAATATCAATATCTATACCAAGATTAACACAAAACAAATATCAAACTTGCTATTTACTATTACTATTTTGATTGTAAATTCTCAATTAACTCATATATTACAATACCTATTCTAGTTTCCTTTTATTCACTTAAGGACCCTAACGCTTACAGAGATAAGCTAACTCTTCGCTAGAATTAACGCTAAGATAACTATTACGATAATACAAACAGACTAACTGTCAGGTTCAAACAGGTATTTTAAATTTAAACTGTCAGACTTAAGTTTAAATGCTACAGACTTAACTTGCTCTACCAACTTAACTTCTATTACTATCAGTAACTAACAATATCTATCAGTACTACTATCAACTAACAGAACTTAACTTTAATACTAACAGTATTAAGTCGTCTACAAAGTTTTCCTAACAATCTCCCTAACTTAAGCTTCATTCATAACTTCAAGTTTTCCTTTGTACTTTGGCTTCACTTTTGGCTTTAGAGGATTGTCTTGAACTTCTGTCTTCAAAATAATCAATCTTTAAGTCTTCAAACTTCACAATCAACTAGTCTTCAATAGCACTCCTATCTTGAAAGGGGGGGGGAAAAATTTAATATGGGGTGATGGGGGTTGTGTGTCAAACTAAGGCGGCAGGGGGGGCGCATAAACGGAATTTGTTGTGTCTTTACATGGAGCCGTTTGCTATGGACTAGTCAATGTTTAGGTTGTAAGACCATGGTACATTGATAACCATCTTGATTTTGTAGCTAAATCATCAGCATATTAACGGATTTGATAACTCTTTACAGCTAGCCGTTTGCTCTAGTAAGCCATGCTTCATATAAATACTATGGGTGCATGAATACCATACAATTTTGGTAAATTGTCAACCATCTAATATGGATTGCAAGTCTTGTACCATAAGCCATAATCTTAATGGACTAGTTTAAGTTTTCCCCAGCCTTACCATAAAGCCAAAAACTTGTGGGGCTAAGCCAACTCTTCACTTAACCTAATAGGAGAGTGAAAACCCATACAACTTATTTGCAAGTTGTCAACCATAGAACGGATTTGAGAAGTCTTTACCAAGAGCCGTTTGCTCTTGGACTAGCCATCCTTATAATGTTTAGACATGTGAACGAAAACCATTTGTTGTGTTATGCATAGTCACCTTCACCAATGTTATCCTTCTCTACTTCTTCCTGCTTCAACCCTACACATTCATTACTTACTATGCCTGCTGTTTTTCCATCATTTTCCAACAATCTATAGCAATCTTCATTTCATCTTTCCATCCAAAAGCTTCATTTTCAACATTGTTTTACATACCTCAGCAGAAAGTGGATATTTTCTATCAGACAACAAATAAACATCCATAGATTCTAAGTTCAAACAATGTACCCTACTAGTATCATAGTATCTCCAACTTACAATCTTTTGTTGTTCTATCTCACTCCATATAGAATCTGTGCTTAGAGGTTCTTCAAACATAATTCTTAAACATTTCCAGAATCCCTTCTCTAACTTATCCTCAGGCCCATCCAACCCATATCTATTCATTACTATCCTGTACAACTCAGTAAGGTCATCCCTAGATATAGACTTTAACATAGCTCCAAAATTAATGTATACTATACTGTTACCATCTTCCTCTAACAATTGGTATACCCTTTTTCTCCTTGTTAATTAACTTATAAGTATCTACACTAGGTGTTTTTCATGGCTACAGGATCAGGATTCAAAGGATTTCAGTACCCTGTGTTTAGTCCTCTCTGCTCATCAACCTTATCTGTAATCATCCAGACGACATTCTCATCCACCCATTGTATGCATACCTTTTCTGGCTATTTGTTTTCTTTCCTTTCCAACCTTCTTTGTTGGTTCATCAATCTTTTCTCATCATCTTGTCTTCTTGTCAGTCTCTTCTGAGTCTATGTTTGAACTCTTCACCAAATCTTTTCAGCATCTTTTAGTGGCTTCAAAACTTATTGGAGCAAAGCCTCAATCTGTTTATAAGCTTGTCAAACTCTCTTTGACTTCTTCAGAAGCTCACCTTCCTCAGCTGATTTAACTTCCATGACATTTGATTCTTTGAAGTAGTTTCATCATGTAAGAATTTAGCAGTGATTGGTTCATGGGCTTGTTCCTTTATTAGCTTTGGCTCTTCCTTCCGCAAAGAACTTCTTTCTTAATTTCACAAGGTCCACCATTTTTCTTAGCAAGTCTCTCCTTGAAGTTCACTTCCAAGCATGGCTCTTTGATAACACTGCATTGGCTTCAAGTTTTGCTCTAATCAAGTCCCAATCTTCATTTGTATAGTGTTGAGCCTCAAATTGTACTTGAGCTTTTCTTTTCTTCTGTTGCTCAGTCAACTCTTCTTCTTCTGTAATCCTTTGTGCTAGAAAGAGCATACCAAATTATTTGCTCATCCTCCTCTTCTCTTATGTAAGGGAATCCAATCTTAATTGCTTCTGCAAGGCTAGCTTCTTCTTGAAATCTTTCCTTTGTCTTCCTTGGAGTTTCTTCACTGAGCAATAGGAGCTTTCCCTTCTCTTTGTCCATTATTTTCACATCATTACTGTCTTGCTCAATAACAGTATTAAGTTTAATACTACCAGTATTAACATCACTAGCAGTATTAACTTCAATACTAGCAGCATTAACCTTTTTAGCACCAGTATTATCTTCTTGAAAGTCCAAGCTTGAGACTACTTTCTTGCCTGTAGACTCTTTTCTTCTCTTGTACCTCCTTCCTTTGTCAATTGACCTTGATTTTAAAAAGGCAACCTTTAAGAGAGTTTTGGCTGCTTCAAGAGTGTTTGGGCTTATGTCTTCCTCTTGTTCCTCCCCTGAAGCATGTGCCTTTGTTGGTAGAAGGTGTAACCAGTCCTTGATTATGAAGAATCTTGAGGGTCAGCTTTACTTTTCCTCCCTTGAACCTCAGGTTCTTCATCCTCTGAATCTGTCAAAACTAAATCCTCCTCTTAGAACCCTTCCAACTCTTCACCCTTCTTGACTAGCTTACTTATTGCATTTCCCATGGTTAGCTTGGTTTGTTTAAGAACCGATTCCAGGTTAAATCTATTACTTGAAATCAACTTGGGAACTGTTTGAAGCAAATCATCTGTAGGCATGTGACTTGGAGCCTGTGCTTGTGATGGTGAGAAGTGATGGTGGACAGGAGATTGCTCCTCATAGTATTGTGCTCATCAGATGAGAGATCAGTCTCAGGAGTGGTTGGTGGTGGTGATGTAGGTGTAGAATAGGTGGTGGTGTTGGGTAATGTAGGTGTAGGAAAAGGTGGTGGTGTTGGGTGATGGAATAATTTGAGTGGAAATGTAGATGTGGATAGTGTTGGTGTTGGTAAGTAATAGGTGGAGGTGGAGTAATGTTAGGATTGAGCTTGAGCAACATGTTCTTGTCCTGCAATAGCGGTTAGTAGCGAACAAGCAACATGGAAGGCAATAAAAGGTCTTGTGCCCTTGAAAACCCTTTATCAATCCGCCAATAACTTTTTGTCAGGCTTACAGCTAGATAAGGGTGTTTGTTATCTATTTGAATTTAGGCAAAATTAATTTGCAGAAAACGAGGGATACAATCAAAAACTTTTTCTTGTTCTTCAAATGGCCATCATACCATCAAAAATGATTTGTTAAAATTATAAACTCTTACCAGTGGATAGACAGATCCAACGCAGTAGCAAATATTGCTACCAAATTGGATCCCATCCACCACTTTTACAGCTTATACAGTGCAAAAGAGTGTGGACCAATATCGCCATTGTGGTGTAAAGAAACTTTCTCAAAAGTAAAAGTTCCATCAGTAGGATACCATTTGGCCCATCCCTGAAAAAGTCCATCATTAGGTGTAACATTGTAATTCCTGTGGCCAATCAATCTAATGAATTGATTCTAATTGACGCTCAGTAATTGTGTACCTAGATGTTATCAATTGTGCACTAATTTCGAAAAACCCATCCTTATAGTACCTTGCAAATAGCAATCTGCTCAAAATTGTTTCACAGAGAGTCATAGAATAGTTGGATTAGCTGTTAAAGCATACTGAGTTGAACTCGAAGAAAGTCCACTATCTCCAGCAAAACCCTGGCACTCTCGTTAGGCTTGCGCAAAAACCCTACTTGATTGTGTTTGTCACAATAATTTAATTGAGCCATGTGACACCCGTATTAAGTACTTAGGTTGAATTGTGAATGAAAATGTAGATGCTGGTAGCAGAACGCTTGACTGTTTTCGTTAGAAAGGAAATTTTTGACTTTGCAAAAGAAAAGGAGATAGCAATAAAAGAAAAGTATGAAAGAGAAATCAAACTTTATCTATATATAGCTACTCTGTGGGACTACTATTGCGCCGTAAAAATCTCTAACGGTTACATTTAAACAGTGATTAAGCAGAAAAAGTCAAATTTCCCGCAACCAGCATTAACATAAACCACCAGTATTAACAATTTACACTACCAGACTTAATTTTGGTCAAACAGAATTAATTAAGAGTCAACCTGAATTAACTCTATTTCAACCAGAATTAAGTGTGTATGAACTACCTGAATTAACTCTACTTAACTACCAGTATTAATGAAATATAACTACCAGGATTAAAAGAAATTAACTACCCGAATAAACCTACTAACGTACCAGTATTAATAGAATATAGCTACCATAATTAGAAGTAATAAAACTAACATAATTTCAAAATTACATCGCTATTTTAATGAACAAACTATACATCTAAGCCTCCCCTTAAATGTTGCTATGGGTTGATCATACCAATGCTAACCACCAAGTAATTAAACCTAGGTCCATCAAATGGTTTGGTCAACAAGTCAGCAACATTTAAGTCTGTGTGATTATTCTCCACACTTATGAGCTTCTTCCTCAATAACAATCCTATGAAGTGGTGACGAATCTCAATGGTTTTGGTCTTAGAAGGATAGACTGATTTCTTCACAATGCAGATTGTGCTTTCATTAACAGTGTGGATGTTTGGTATTCATGAAGTTGAAACCATAGTCCAACAATTGATTTTTGAACCCACAACACTTTGTCCACAGCAATTTTACAGCAGCTACATATCCAAGCATTAGTTTGTTGAATGGCTAACAATAGTCTGTTTCTGCATTGCAGGAGATAAGTCTTTGACCAAGAATTGACAACCCCTGTTGTGGAATTTCCTGACAAGGTAGGAACCACCATAGACACTATCAGAGAATGCTTCCAAATCAAGGGGTGATTCCTAGGATCCATAATCCCAAGTTTGGTTGCCCTTGAGGTACTATGAAGATCCTCTAGACAGCATTGATATGAGAAGTCAAGTGGAGTTACCCTGAAAACGTAACAAACACAACTGCATACATAATACAGGTCTAGAAGCAGTTAAGTACATGAAGGTAACCTATCATAGATCTGTACAGTGTACATCACATCAAAAGCTTATCCTCATCCTTTGTCAAAGGCACTTGGTCCACCATGGAGTGATGGCAGCTTGACATTCACAAGATCAAATTACTTGAGTATCTCAGCTACATACTTGATTCCCCCCCCCCCTTGAGATATAAAGATCCTTCCTTGTTCTCTTGACTTTAGACCTAAAAGAATTAAGTTCACCCATGGAACTCATTTGAAAATCTACTTGCATCAAGCTCAAACTCATCACACCAAGACTTGTTGTGAGACCAAAATTGATATCACAACATACACTTGATACCAACATGATAACCTTTTTGTTTCTTCTATGAATAATCTTGTCAATGGTGCCGCCTCTTGTATCCATGCTTCTCTAGGAATGTTGACAAAGTAGCATACCAAGCTCTAGGGGCTTGGTGCAATCTATACAAAGCTTTTACCACCTTAAAACCTTTGAGGATGATCATGATCAACAAAACCAGGAGGTTGTGAGACATAGACCTCTTCATCAATAGTGCCATACAGAAAAGCACTTTTAACATCCATTTGATAGACTATGAATCCCATAAATGAGGCAAAGGCTAAAAATAACCCGATAGCTTCAATTCTGCCACAGGACCAAAAACCTCATCATAGTCAATCCCTTCCTTCTTTGTTTAATGACCTTGAGCTATCCAGCCTGCTTTGGTTTTCTGACAACTACTCCCCTCTCATCCTTACTTGTTCTTGTATACCCATTTATTTTAAAAAAAAAAGGAAAAAAAGAACCCTATCTCTTAGCATCATTGGTAAATCAACCAAACCCATACTTTTGAAGCTTGAACTGCAACAGTACTTCTGCATAGCTTCAACCTAGCTTCCATCAACAAGTGCATCTGAGACTCTCCTTGTTCAAATTGAGATAAAAAGCAGCAAAAAAGACATGTTGGTTGATCTTTTATGATTGCTTTCTTTGGTGTGCTTGTATAGCTCAACTATAGCATGAGCCTCAGTGATTTCCTTGAGAGAGCTTCTAGTCTAACAGGTGTATTGGGATCTTCCCCAAGGAGTTGACTTTGAGGATGAGCATTGTGAATCCTTAGAGTGGGATTTGTAGGAACATCTACCTCATCTGGTAGATTGTTGAAATCAGAAATAATCCCTTCATCATCATAAGAAGCCTTTTCAAAGATACCTTCACTTGATTTATCATAAATCCTTATTTCAGGCATTTCATCATCATCTGCATCAGAAGACTTCTTCTTCATGATCATACACTCAGAGAGATAACTTCAGTATTTGCCAGTATTAACCTCCTCAAAAGCATATAAGGTTAATACTACATTATTAACTGGATTAGTAACTGGGGTAGGTTCTGTTTGCAGATTGCTGTTCCTAATGGCTTAAAGCAAGAGCATCCAGCTCATTTTCTAAAGACCATAATGTCAACAGCAATTGGATATGGGTAAGAAGATGGCAGCTTTGGAGGAGTCTTCTTTTGTAGCAATCTCTTTCAGAAACACTGCTTTTCTAGTTGCTTCAGTTAGAGATGTAGAAGTAATCACCATCATTCCTTGCAGCTTCCTCAGTCTGCACATCAATATCAATGACCTCCTTTGAACCTGCAGGGTTAGCTTGATTTTGCACAGAAACAGGTATATAGTTCATAGAGTCTGTAAGATAATCTAAGTCAAACATCCACCTATGCCCTATTCCTGTTACATTGGTTTTCCAATGAAAAGTTGACATAAGATTACTTCAACTCCTTTTGGTTACTAAATAATAAACCCTAAAGGCTTTAAGTTGTTCACAGAGTAACCAACAAGAAAAACTCATCATATTTCTCATCAAACTTCTAGTTGGCTAAGAAATAGAAATGGTAACATGCACCCAAATGGTCTTATAGTAGCTAAAGGATTGGTTTTGTTGCCAACAAAATCTCATAAGGAATTTTGTCATGAGGCTTGGTCACCCATGACCGCCTGTTGAAGGTATAGCAAGCAGTATTAAATGCTTCTGCCCAAAAAGTGTAAGGTAAGTGTGAGTCAGCTAGCATAGTCCCTGCATCCTCTATAAGGGTGCTAATACTTCTCTCAGCAACCCCGATTTTGCTGAGGATTCTTGCAATACTAAACTCCTGTTTATAGCCCTTGTCCCTACAGAAATCATTGCATAACCCTGTTTTTTAAATTCTGCCCATTATCTGATCTATGATTTATTTACTTATTTTGGATTTAAGTTGGTTTTCTATCTGTTTTTAATAAAAGTCTTAAGAAATGTTGCTGGTCTCATCCTTTTTGGCTAGAAAGAATACCCAACAAAACCTTGAACAGTCATCAGTAATCACTAAACAGTAACTTGCATGATTGATACTCCTCACAGAGGTAGGTCCAAATAAGTCCATATGCAAGGTGTGTAATGGGTGGGTCACAAACCTGTCCAATTCTTTGGCCTTGACAGATCCTTGTGGTTGCTTTACCCGTCTGACAATCAACACAAAGAGTGGTCATTTTTGAAACTCTTGGAAGGTAAACCCTCTAACTAAATTATCTTTACAATTTATTTTAAGTTTTGAAGTTAAGGTGACCTAAACTCCTGTGCCTCAGATTTAGCTTCATTAGATGATGCTTTTTGCTAATAAACAATGTATCCTTTTGAAGAGCAACATTTTTTCATATCAAAATATACATGTTGTGTTGCCTAGGAACCTTTAAAGGACCTGATTTTCATCAGGCATCTTGAAGTCAGAGGACACCACAAAACACTCTTTTTCAGTAAAAGTACATTTAGCTTTTTATCACATATCTGAGATATGGAGAATAAGTTAAAATGTCAAATTCTTTCCCAAAAGCCACATCATCAAAACCAAATTTCCTAATCTAAGTACCTTTTCCACTGATACACCTTTTACTTCCTCCAAAAGTAACAGATCCCACTTTGGACCCTTTCTTTATAATCTTCAAATGTGGGCCCTGTTACCAGTCATGTGCCCAGAACATCCACAATCAAAAATACCTCTATAGCTCCATATCCTTCAGTGGGATGATCTGCACAATCAGAAAAGAGATTAGTTTCTCTTTTGGGACCCAGGCCTTCACAGCTTGGTCTGCCTTGTGGACCTCTAGAAACATTAACATTTGAATCGGGGGTTGGTCCACTATTGGTATTGGAGAGTGGTATTGCTTGTCTCCAAACACAACCTGCTGAGGTCTTAACAGCAGTGCCCATTTTGCCCTTAACAGCATATATATTTGACTTGTGTGCTGTATTCCTTGAAAAGGGTCTATTTACAAGTGATCTTTGTGTTGAAAAACATTTCTTTGGACTGTTTAGATTCACCTTAGAAGGTTATGGCTGTGGTGTTGGATAACATGTACTATTTACTCTAACAAACTAACATGTTGTTGCAGTATTAAATCTAGAAGGCACCAGACTTAAGATTGAGTGCCAGAATTAACATGCACATACCAGGAAATAAACATGTTGCCCCTTGCCAGTTATTAAATCTAGAAGGCCCAGACTTAAATGAGTGCCAGCAGAACTAAAGAACAAACATTTCCATGACCAGTATATAACATTTACCCTACCAGTTTTAATAGATGTTATCAAGCAGTACTAAGGTTGGTCTAATGTATTTAGTATACAGGACTGGGAGTGAAATTGATTTAGCTTTATTCACCCTGTTAGAGTTAGTCCATTGCTGGTGTAGCTTGCCTAACATAGCATGCACCACCCTTGTGCTTCTAAAAGCAGCTATCCCTTGCCATCTTTTTCCTCTTAATAATCACAATCCTTAATCAAGGACTAAAGACATCCACACACAAATACAAGGTTTTCTTGTCAACGAATATCCTGCACCTAATTCCCTTTCCATTCTTTGATTCCAAATCCGTCTATTGTATAAAGAATAGGTGAGGAGTCACTGTGTCCTAATTGGTTGACCTATGAGTTTTTACATGCTTTTCAACAACTAGGAGCGAGACTGTTTGTTTGAGGTTTAGGCACTGTGGTTGAGTCCTTTTTGGGTGGAAAAGTGGTAACCTGCCATTAGAGGTAAGGTGATAGGGTCATCATTGACTGAATGGTCAGATACAGCTCCTTGTTCCCCATCACTGTCATTGGATTGACAAGTTGAGTAAACAGTGGAACTTGCATCAGACTCAATAGGACTAGGAGATTAAGGTTGAGGCCCATATTTACCATACTCATACAGAGAATCATCTATGTCCTCCTGTTCCCTAGGGGTATAATCACCACTAAGGGGATGAGGGACACCTTTATATTCTACCTGTTTGAATCTGCTGTATAGTAGGATTTCATTATATCCTGCATTGGTTTCCCTAGAAGCAAAAATACCTCTACTTATCTCTTCCTCATATCCTAGGACCTCAGCATTTGATTTTATTCCATATCCTAAACCTATCTTAACAGTTGAGCTCATCCCACAATCAATTAGCTTCCAAAGATTTTTAGAAGATGCAAACCAAGAATTAAAAATTTGTTGAAAGCACTTGTCATTGACCATCTTACATTCCTATTCTTCTATACTTTTTTCACTTTTCATCTTTTTCCAAAAATATGATTAGCTGAAAAAGTTAATTTTTCATTTAAGGAAGAATTGATGTTTGTGGGAGGCTCTACTGAGATTCTAACTTCTAACCAGCTATCTATGCACTAAGGCAGCTTCTTGGTCACCAAATTCAGATTGCAATTCATCATACTTAGCTTGAAGAGCATTATATGAATCTAAACACAATTTAGAACACATGGATACCTCATTATTCACAGTGAAAGCCATTAGAGCATGATTGAGTTCCTCATCTGTAGTCTGCTCTACCCAATTGATCTGACCTTCATCAATAGTCATCAAAGCTTCCTTTTCAGTTCTCACTGGCTTGAAATCCTGACCTCTACCTGCTTCCTGCCTGCTACCTTCCTTTGAACCTTTAAACTTGCACTCCCTAGCAAAATGCCCAGTATTGTGGCAATTGAAACATTCAACTTTTCTCTTATCAAATGCCACATGCATTTTTCCATCCCACATCGTTGGCCTTCTGCCTGTCCTTTGTAGAACTTTCTTAATCTTTATGCAGTCATAAGCAATTGCCAATTTATATCCATCCTGCCAATCCAGATCATCAAATTTGAATCTAGGACTTCATGTATTAAATCCACATCATTCAACATTTGTGGCTAGAAAAGAATGGATAACTTCATCAGCAAGACCAGGAGTAGCAGTTGGTTTTTGCTTTGGAAGAGAAGTGGTATAAGAACTATAACTGTCCTGAGCTGGCTTGGCTTTGGCTTGCTTGAAGAGGCTTTGGCTTGAGATAGAAAAAAGCCACATTTCAGAATGCCAGGAAGAAGATGATGTCCTTTTGGATGTCTTATTCTAAGGGGGGGGGGAGGGGGGGGGGGGGGGGGGAAGACCACTTCAGATTATGTAATATATCATCTATTGACAGTGTTGTCAATATTCTCTTTGTTCTCATTGTCATGGGACTAGACTGTCCACGCAGGAGGAAAGGGACCTCAAAACTTGTGCTTTGCATCTTCATCTGACCACTCCATCACCAAGGGCAAGCCAACTGTGATAGGAGTATTTGGAAGCTATCATACCCTTACTCTAAGCTTTTCCTTAATGAAAGTAATGCCTCAAACTGTTGTTTCAAAACAGCTTTTTGCATTTTCTTCGAGTTTGCATTACCACCAAATCTTGTCTTGATGGCTGCCCATATCTCTTTGGCATCATCCATGCCATGAAAACGCCTGAGATGATCTTTTGGAACAGCCATTAACAGCAGTGTCCTTACTTTTCTTCTTTCTCATCAGGCAAATTGTTCTTCTGTGTGGTTGGAGGAATGAACCCTGTATACACCAACCTTACCTTTGGGTGACTTCGCTTCTTTGAGTTCCCAGTTCAGAATCACTTTCCATACCTCATTATCTATATACTCAAGAGAATGTTCCCATCTCCATTGCCCAACTATCATAAATCATCCTATTGAAGAACGGGCAATTTAATGTTTGAAAGTGTAATTTTGTTGGTGGATAATTGTGTGGTGGTTTAGCAGAGCAATCTCCTTTGTTGATGCTGGTACAATCCATCCAAGATGCATCATCGATGAAGAGAAAGTTCCTGATCATCCCAAATAAGAAGAATAAATTATCGTTTGGCAGACTATGACTATTTGATTTGGTGGAATAAAGGTGTTGATCTATGTTCAATCTTGTGTAAGAGTCCCCTTTGGTGGCCCTGATACCACTTTGTAGGTCTATAAACTGGATCTCAAATGAGCCTTACACGAACTTAAAGTCCTTTGAATAATCCAAAGATACTATGAGGAGAAAGACAATAACTGTGAATATAAATATTGACGCGGAATATCAATATCTATACCAAGATGAACACAAGAACAAATATCAAACTTGCTATTACTATTACTATTTGATTGTAAATTCTCAATCAACTCATATGATTACAATACTATTCTATGTTCCTTTTATAAACTTAAGGAACCCTAAACGCGTTAAGAGATAATGCTTATCTCTTCCTAGATTAACGCTAAGTGATAACTATTACTATAATTACAACAGACTTAACTGTCTGGTCAAACAGTATTAACTTTAATACTGTCAGACTTAAGTTAATGCTAGCAGACTTAACTTGCTCTACCAGACTTAACTTCTATTACTAACAGTACTAACTATTTCTATCAGTACTAACTATAACTAACAGACTTAACTTTAATACTAACAGTATTAAGTCTGTTTACAATATTTTCCTAACAACGAGGCATATCCAAGTCAGTAATGGCTTGGGTCCTCAAAGGAATCTAATTTCCTTATTTTTATGTGCAGGGCAAGCCACAACAAGATGATACATGATTTGTTGACAGTAGATGCTCAAGGCACATGACTGGGAACATAGCTTATCTCTCAGATTTCAAGGAATTTGATGGAGGTTATGTTACATTTGGAGGAGGAGCACATGGTGGTAGAATTGTTGGTAAAGGAACACTTAAAACTGATAGTCTTGATTTTGAAGATGTATACTTTGTCAATGAGTTAAAATTCAATCTTTTTAGTGTCTCACAGATGTGTGACAAAAAGAACTATGTCCTTTTTACTAACACTGATTGTCTTGTCTTATCTCCTAATTTTAAGTTGCCTGATGAAAGTCAGATACTTCTTAAAATTCCTAGAAAAGACAACATGTACAGTTTTGATATTAAGAACATTGTTCCTAAAGAGACTTTAATTTGTCTTGTTGCAAAGGCTACATCATATGAATCAATGCTCTGGCATAGGAGGCTTGGTCATATTTATTTTAAGAACATAAATAAGCTTGTTAAGGATAATCTGGTAAGAGGATTGCGTACAAATAGGACACTAATTGACGTAGGCTGCTAGAACAATGTTAGCTGACTCTAAGTTACCTACCATATTTTGGGCTGAAGTAGTTAGTACTGCTTGCTATGTATAGAATAGGGTCTTAGTTGTCAAGCCTCATAACAAGACACCTTATAAACTTT
>BQNB010021142.1:3577-14318 GCA_026074375.1 Tanacetum coccineum | reverse complement strand
GATGTAATAAACCCCCTTAATCGTGACATTCCCTTGAATCAAATCCTCGTATCTAAGAATAGGTGCAAATTAATCATTTCCAAACCGCATCGTCCCTAAAAATTTCTCGACGAAGTTAATTAGCAACTTGAGGTTTCCCATCACGTGCTTTGTGCATCCAGAGTTAACGATGAATATGATGCTTTATATGATATGCAAAAGAATTAGAAGACGATGGAGAATTAGACAAATTGGATCCCATTTCATATGATGGTTTCGAGTCATTAGTTGACCTAGAATCAATATCTAAAGGTTAGCTAACACTCGTTGATAGATTATCATTTTTATTCATGGGTGTCCATTTATATCCTTATGGACATTGCTTTTCAATCCACCATTTTCATGTCTTATTCGTTTCCTCACAGAGCATCCTAAAGTAACTTCTAGATTTCTAGATAGTGGATTATGGAGCAACTTTATTCTTAGGGGTTGTTGCACCAGATTGGTTCACTGTTCTTGTGGGTTTCCTAATACCAATAGACATTTTTTGAGGCTTCTTAGTTATAACATTCACGTCATTAATATACTTAGAAACACAAACATCATGATTTAGCACACATTTGTCACAAGTCACACAAACAAACTTAACATTCGAAGTCTTAGCATTTAAACTGTCATTACACGCACTTACATACTTTGTATTATTAGAAAACTTTAAAATCTTACGGTGTTCTTCTACTTCAATCTTCTTATGCATCACTTGAATATCGTTTTGCAATACCCTATCTTTCAGTAGAGTACTCTTAAGTTGTGGCTTACTAACATTAGTAGTGTGAATTACTCTTGTAGAAGTAGACACACGTAGGTTAGTTCGTCTAATAGTCTGAGGTAAGTGAGTTGTTCTAGTTTGTGTTGAACTAGTGTTTAGTCTATACATCTATGGTTTAATTACATTTGTGTTTATCTCAATTGGTATTTATTTTTCTTTTTGGGGGTAAAAATATAAAAATAATCTTCCCTGACCTTTAGACCTTTGTAAACATACAATTCGAGCCTACCTAAATATTCCCCTAGATAATGATAATAACACCCCGAGTTTTGCTTATGCTACACTACAATGATTAGGTACTCTACCTAGGAGGGTTGTAAAACTTATGTGTTGCAACCCACCGCATCACTTATAAAATTTCATTGACACATTTTAACAAACACCTTGTGTGCTACTTTTAAACACGATTTGTATCTATTTTTTCTCGACTTTTACAAAACAAATTATTCAAAATATAATCAATAAGTATCATATAAATGCAAACGAAGATTTATATAACCATATTAACTGACAATAACAGTAAAATTATTATTAAAAAAACTTACCTTCAAACTTAAATGATGAATTTGACTACATCATGGGAGCGGGATGGTAGGGAAATGGTGAACGGTGGGTAATGGTGGTGAACGGTGAGGAACGATGGTGAACGGTAGGGAATGGTGGTGAAGGTCGGTGGATATGGTGGTAAACTGTGGGGAAGAAAACACGTTATCGGAGAAAGAAGAAAAAGAAAAAATGTAAAAAATAGGCATTATATATGATTAAGATGTAATTGGTGTTAATTTACAAAACAAACCTTGAAAAAATTAGAAAGTTACAATTAGGTCCCTGTTGTTTGGTGTGAAAAAAGGAGGAAAATAAGGCATATGGGATGGTTGTAGATTAGTATTCTAGGTTTTCTACCGAGATGAGGATACAATATTTTGACACGTAACATGGTTAAAAAGCCACCACACTACATGTGGTATCAGTCTCATGTATATCCATGTTGCAAGGAAAAAAGCACCAATAGAATGGTCAAAATAAAGATATAATAATAAGTTCATTTTCAAATAGTTAAATGAACCTTGGCATAAAAATTAAAAGTATCGTCTTATGAGCAAGGTTAAGTTTTAAACGTTAAAGGTGAAAAGTACTAATTAATGGTATATGGTTTTTAAAACCATTGAGTTGCACTTCTATTGTTAAAGTAACTATAGGCTAAATTGACATACAACTCTAATCGTAAAAAAGACCACGTATTCTTTTTTATTTTATCAAAATCATACACAGTCTTGGGGGACTTAATAAAGTATACCTAATAAAATATTTGCTAAACACAATATGATGCTTTCTAGAAGGAAAAATATATATGTGCAGGGATAAGTAAATATCTCAAGTTTCAAAAGAAATATTCAATTTGATTTCATTCAGATTTATAAATATTTGATTCCCCCTCAAGCGGCCATCAACATTTTATAATTACCTCAGGTGGTTGATTGATTGAATGTACATTATTTGGAATAACAACCTAAGTAGAGGATTCTTCAGAACTAGGTTTTGGAATTGGAAATTCAACAAAGGGATTATTATCCATGTGTGCAACTTCAATATCATGGTCAGTAGGGGTGTTCACGGGGCGGTTCGGTTCAGTTAGTTAGAAGGTTTATGTTATCCATCGCGAGGCGGGTAATTAATTTTACTACCCGTAATCGAACCGTACAAGGCGGGTAACCAGACTTGCGGCTACCCAAAATAAGCGGTTACCCGCGGTTCAGGTCACGGTTAACCATTATAAACATTTTATCGAGTTTAGCGTATGAACGATAACAAGTTTTAGAACCTAAATTGTCATTTAAGTAAAATTAAATAACATTAAATAGATTAAAGTTATTCGATCTCGATAATTACATTCATATAAGCACACATAACATATTAACAAAAAGTATTTGTTCGACATTATAAGTTACGACCACATTAAACAGTTTTCACACATATATGTTTAGCGAATGTTTGCATTAAGAACAAAAAACTTCGTTATATTATAAAAATGGTGCAATAATATAATTAAATACTATATAATTATTTGAATATTTAGTTAAAAAACTTACTGCATATTATACACGGTTCGGTTTGGTTAACCGCGGACATCTAAAAATAAAAACCGAAACCGAACCGTGATAAGCGGGTTTTTTTTGTTTCGGTTTTTTTTTCCAGTTTCGGTTTCCTCGGTTTCGAGTTTTTTCGGTTTCGGATTGAGCGCTTCGACTCGGATTGTCGGTTTCTCGGTTTTTTGAACACCCCTAATACAGAGAAAATACCCCAAACGACTTATACTTCTCCCAAACAAAGTCACCCGGTTTCGACTATGAAAATGTGGCGTAAAACTACATATGTAATGTAAGTTACCCAAGGGGAATCATCACCCGAGAAATTATCAATAATCCCTCGCACCCCTCGACGTAGTGTTGTTAGAGACCACACAACTTACTCAACAACTCGTATACTCTTTAGAAGTGATGGCAGATTCATATCATATGTTAATACGGGAAAGGTCAAACGATCTAAGCCCGTAACCCAAACCCGTGATATTTCGTATCATCAGCTAGCATCAATTTGATTGTGGTGCGGGTGTTGTAAACTCACAAGAAGTTTTACAACTCCCTAGGCGGAGTACCTAACCGTTGTAGTGTAGTAGGGTAAGACTCGGGGGTTGTTATCGTTCTCTAGGGGAATAGGTTGGGAATGCTCGAACATAATATAACAGAGGTCTAAGGGTTGAAAGAATATTATTTTTGGTATTTTTATATTTTATAGAAAACAAGTAAAATTCTGGTTTGAGAGGTTTGGTTTGGTTTTAGCTAATTAAACTAAATATATAACTAAACTACTTTGGTGAAAACTCTATGGGTAAACGAACGTATTTACTTAATCATGCACTACTCTTCAGTTTGCTTCTCCTAATCTATTGCTTTGTCACACTTGTGATGATTTGTGTAAGTATTTTCTTAGTATGAACGAATTACACGAAAACGCCGTCTATGTAATATTTTGTTAAGGCAACGCACAAGTTAGGCAGTATGAAGACTATTACAAGGCCCATAAGAGTACATTACATGCATTAAAATATTTCAGAGGGATAAACCATATTATGGGTAAGGTAGTATGAAGATTGTTACTGACGGTATCCTTTTTACACACTCGCGTTTCCCTAGACGTCTATGCCAATTTAATATTTTATGGCTAGTTTTCTAAAGCCTAACGCGCACATTCATCACAAGAAGCAATATTAAAAGGATCTACAAACTAAGTTTCATGCAATCATAAGTAAATATAATTGATCTAGCCTACCATGTTAAAAGAAAGCAAAGAACAAGAATCAATCAAAGAACACATAGACATATTGAATGATAAAAGATAGAAGACTTCACTTGATTAAAACATGTGTTCAAGGCTAATACAATAGGGTTTTGACACCCTAAAAACGACCTAAACAGCTGCTATAATCGACTTTTAATAATAGGGTTCGGTTCCCAAAAGTTTCACCCGTTGAAACCATAAAAACGAGTTTGTATATATAGGAAAACGGGCGCGACGGCGTCGCGTTATAATCCTGACGCCGTCGCCCTGCCGAATCTCCTAGGGCTTCTTTAAGTTGGTTGGATCCTGACGCCGTCGCCAAAGTTGTGACGCCGTCCTTTGTTCGTCCTGACGCCGTCACATATGATTGTGACGCCGTCACATATGATTGTTACGTCGTCTCCAACCACTGTACGCATTTTCTTCATCAGATTTGGTGTAGAGTTGTAATCTTGTCCGTTTCTTCTCCAAATGAGCTCAAGTCACGTGTATTTCCTTTAAAAGCCATCCAAGTGCTACAAACACAAAAAGGAACGATTAAGTACATAATTTGAGCATAATTGCACGATTTAGGGGGTTAAATGACCCCGAAAAAGTGTATAAAATGGCACCTCATCAAATACATCTACACTTGGGATTTGCTTGTCCTTTAGCAAATAGGCTTTTCTACCTAGACAATAGCAATATCGGGGGCGTTTAACCTACTTTTCAAAGATATTTTATGATGCAACCTTCTATACCTCGTAATTAAAAGCACGGAAGTTATATACTAGCACCTCACATAAGTGTTTGGATTCTCTCTTTCTCTCAGGTTTATAATGAATTATAACAGTATAGGAAACGAGAAAGTAACACTCATTACCTGTCGTAGCATATAAATTACCATAGGCTTGGTAAAGAATCATACCTCCACCACTAGGTGCAGTACTAGAAATTACTATCAAAGAGGACTTTAAGGGTTGTGGGGTGTAGGTGTATGATAACAATAATGTGAAACGGAAATGGATGAGAAATATTTGGGGTGACTTTTTGGGTGAATTTGGGGTGAAGTGGTGAGTTGATTATCTATAAGAGTACACGCTGATTGGGTTGCTAAGCCAAAGACTCAGACAAAGATATAAAATACTTTACAAAACTCTACATTAAACTCTTTTCTTTTTCTCTTTTTTTGATAAACATAATACATCACTTGGGGTTTATAGATACACCCCTACACCTGAGTTTTTGATACTCAATACATAAGATAACTAATGACCCGAATTGAGGTGTATCAACATAACATAGAGACTATCGAACAAATATGGGGTAATGATTTAACTTTTCTTCCTCATTATTTCGCAAAATAAATACTACCATGAATCTCAATCGTCCCAAAACTGTATATACAAGGATAAGGACTTAGCAACCATGTACTAGAATAATTAGCTGGGATTAAACAGTAATGTACTAAAAATGAGTACATACAAGGAAGGGTAAGGCGATTTGGTTGTAACAAATAGGTATGGGTGTAAACAATGTTCTTCATTAATAATTCGGAGTCTACCGGAAAATTACAAGAACCATGAAAAGGATAGGCTCGGAGGGGTGTACTAGGAGAATCCTGCACTAAAAATAAGTGCATGGCAAAGGTGTAGGATAGTTATATGATCGAGGTGACCATAATAACAAATACAAGTTTACAAGTTTTTAAAACAATGAGTTCATATCTAGTGCCTCATGTCATTTAGCCAAAATCCTAATTCTTCCACTATCGCGGTCTTGGGATATTGCATCACAAAAAACAAGTTCTTTTATTTAATATACTACCGGGTAAAGCTCATATATTTTTAATAAGATACCATATGCTCAATAAAAGGCGACAACAAAACAACATATGCACGGATCAAAATCTCTTATGAACGCGAACATGACAATTGCTCACTCCTTAACTCGGAAAGCTAAAGGTTAAAAATTTTCTTAGGTATCAAAACTAGATACCTGAATTCCGAAAAGCTCTGGGTGCGAAACCTACATTTTTGAGGTGAAATTTTTAGAGGGTTTTTGTGCTAGTCATGTAATTTCTATCCATGAGACGCTAATAATACTCAGTTTTCGTCAGTATGTGTCATAAGTTGGAATGCTAAGCAAGGATTATTCGCGGATCCTTTTATTAAGGATTTTAAATTTGCGAAGAAAGAAAAATGATAGAAGTTGGTTATAAGTTGGAATGCTAAGCAAGGATTATTTGGAAATCCTAAATGCTCATACACGTAACTTGTGGCTTTTTCTCCCCGAAGCTCCTAACATGCCTAATAATAAGTGCTCTTTTCAGAAACTAGACAAATTAAGTTTATCTTTAAAAGTCCAGTTAAATCAACAGCTTTTGAATTTTAAGCTTTATCAGTCAATAGCATTGATTTATTCAGTCTTAGTTCAGCTATATACTTAAATTTTCCAAAAAAGGAATTTTTTCTATATGCTGCGTAAATATATAAGTTAAAAAAAAAGTTGTCTTCAAAAGAAGGCCCATTGTATGAATAAAAATCCGAGACTAATAAAAGTTTGCTGCATCTTGCCGGCTCACAACCGATGTTGCAGCCTTCAAAAAGGTCAAGGATCTGCTAAGTTTAATGTTGCATAAAGGTGAATGAATAAATATGTTAAAAGTTCTTTTTTTCTAAATTTAAATATGTTTTTGAACTTAGACTGATTTGTTTTAGTTGTAGTTTTTCTATTTATGCGGGAAATCCGAGGGTTTCTAAAACCAAAGGTCCGTGAGTCCCGATACTAGTCTCTGTGGGGTGTCAAAAGCCTGGTCACTTAGCCGAAAGGTTGGGATGTGCCGAGACGAAAGTCGCTACATGGGATGATCTCGCCTTCTCAGGTGGAACGTTTAGAAAAACTTCAATTTTCTTAAAATGTTGATGGATGGTCGAAATCTGAATGAGCACACTCACCTTAATCATAATAATTGTCGGGAGGAAAAGTTGGAACAAGTTATACGTATGAGTAGTGTTAGCATTGCAACTTGTATCGAACTATGATTTCGTTTTTGAGCTTAGTTTGGGGGCTAGTGAAAAATCGGGGACGATGAATGTATCTTTTCTTGATGAACACTAGAAATTAAGTGTTTCTTATTCCGTGACCCCAAAAGTTGTGAATTCACAATGAAAGTCAAACACGTGTTTCGAGCTTAAAGGATGTTTAAGGCATATATAGCAATGATAAAAACGGGGAGTTTCTTAAACTAGACATTCTAACCCTTTTTAACGAATTCTTGTACTTTATGAAGTTATGAGTTTAAGGGGTTAAAATATTTGGTTTTCTAAGCTTACACTTCATAACATTGCGTGAGGACACGGCAATACCTAGTATAGGGGATTTTGGTATGTGCTTAATTACACATACCATTTTCATTCAAAACCGGACTTAAATGACCAAAAACGTACCAAAAATACCTTGTATTTGTATGTTTTCATTTATATTGTGCAGGAAACGGATATCAAAGAAAAAGACACAATCTGAAGTCAAAAGAACAAAACTGAGCACGAGATTGGAAAGAGCGTGAAAAGACAAAGTCAACCGTGAGCAAAAAGTCAAAGTCAAAGTCAACCGTGAAAGTCGAAACCGAGACCGAGTCCGGTTCGAGAAGACCAACCCAAGCCCAATAAATTGGGCCGGGTCAGCCCAAGATGGATAAGCTAAGAAGCTTATTAATGTCCTAGTCCAATAAAAATCCAAAATAAAAACAAGCCCAAGTCTGTTACCATGGCAGGCCCAAAAACAAACAACCCGATTAGCCCTTTTACAATACCTTCGTTAGTCCCTGGACTAACGATGCAATCAACCCAACAAGACTCCCCTTAACCGTTAGTCACAAGGACTAACGGTGCAAAACCCAGGGACCATCACTGCAATACACCTTATAACCTTGAGGGGCTGATTTTGCCTTTTCTCCAAAGTTCAAAAAAAGGATAAACAGAACTTAACTGTTTCCCGCCATTGTTCATCTTCCCCATACCACCACTCTTTTACCTTGAAAGCAAAAAAAACCCTGGATAAAACCTTCCCCCCTCCTCCACTACCAAAACTCAGTCACATGTGGTCAGCCACCTTGGCAATCCTCAACTTTATAAAGATTAAAGCTGAATCCGATGGCGGTGATGTTTTTAAAAGAAACACAAGATGAAAAATTAATGGCTGGAGATTAAGCATTGAGATTGACCTCACAATAAGAAACACATTTCAGTTCCCTCTCTCACAAAATAAGCACACAAGAAAGGATTGAAGACCTAGTTTTTTTAGTATAAATAGATTCAATTGTAAGCCTGAGGGTACGATCATCTTTCTCATACAGCTAAATTTAGTTCAATATTAGCTTTCTTTTCATCCTTGTAACTTATTTTTCATTTAAAATGAAAGCTTGAAGTCTTTTTAGTTTATCTTGCCCTGTTTTTTTTTTAATCTTTATTTACCTGTTATGAAAGTTTTTAAAAGTCTTTTAAGCTCTCTTTAATCTGTTTACACTTAAAAACTTTTAAGTTTTTTTCAAAACTCCAAAAGATTAATTTTTCACTTAAAAAGCACTCACAAAGTGTTCAATATATCCTTGAGCATGTAACTGGATGGCCAATGGTTTTTAGAGTCTCTTGGGAACATTAGATGATTAAGCACTATTTAGTGTTTAAATTCCTTTCATTATAAGCTTTGACCTTGTAAGTTCTTTATTTTTTAAACTTTTAAACTTAGTCAATGTAGCTTAGCTTATTAGTGCTTATTTATATTTATTATTGCTTATTTCAGTTGTTTTCATGCTTAATATGCTTGCCTTTTGTTTCTAGCTCTTAGTTTAGAAATAAGTCAAAACTGTCTTTAAATGCTTTATTCTGCTTATAGCTTAGTTTGCTTATTTTATGTGCTGATTTAGTTTGAAATTTCCTTATTTCATCTTAAATATCTTGCTCTTAGTAACTGTTTTATGCTTATTTGATGCATTCCTGTAGCCTAAAAAGCCTTTTTAGAATTTAAAGGGGTGTTTGGGTAAATCTGAATAATGTGTCACAACAGTTTTTGCAATGGGTCAAGTCATATAATTTTAACTTGGTTAATCAATTTTAAGTAGTTTTAACGTTCTTCAGAAGTTTTGATAAGTTAAAAGTTGTTTCAAAAGTTTTTGTGTTAAAGGTTTCAAGTCTGTGGTAGTTTGCTTTCAAATGCTTATTTCATAAGCTTTTGATAAAAAGCTAGTTTGGTGTCCAAATTTTGTTGTTTCTTTTGATCATAAACTCAGTAGTTAGTGCCAATTAGTTGTGCATTATTGGTTTACAAAACTTTTGGTTCAGGGTCAAAACTGTCAAGTATCACCAGTTTTAAAAAAAATGAAGAGGTCCTCTTTTCAGGTTCAAAGTTAGATAGGTTAGAATTAGTTTTAGAATCTAAAAATTAGTGCACAAGTAGATTTTAGGTCAATCTTAATCTGTTTAGGTTTAGTTTGTAATTTTAAGCTTATTTACTAGCTTAAATTGAGGTCTGCAATAAGCCAAATTTGTCATTTCAAGTCTGTTAAGAAAATAGTTAAAAATGAATCTCAGCAGTTTTTGATCAACTTTAAAATAGTCTAAATAAGTTCCAAATTGCTCTTTAAAAGCTGAATTTTGTAGCTTATAGGCTAGATTTTAGCTAGAAAGAAAGCTTTTTACCTAAAGTTTCTGTTTGAGGGCTTATTTTTAAGCTTAAAGTACCCTTGTTGGACTGTTTTGAACCAGTTTTGAGCAGATTGCTTATTTGCTTGTTTAATGCTTTTCAATGCCTCAGTTTGTGCTTATTTCTTTAGTATTTGCTTAATAGTATGGCCTTAAGCCATTGTTAGTTTAGTTTGCTTAGTATTAGTTTTTTTGAGCTTATTTTGTTTCAAGCTATTTAGGTACTAAGTAGAAAAAGCCAAGTCAGCCTCTTTAAGCCTTATTTCTAGCTTATTTATAAGTTTTCATAAAAAAGTCTCAGTTTTAAAATTGCTTATTTTTAGGTTTTCTAGCTTTTCCAAAAGAAAATTTTCAAAAAATAAAAATAAAAATAAAGGAGGAGTGTGGAGATCAAGGGGTGAGCCAGGACTCGAACCCCTGATCATCAACACACTGCACTCTTTTATCCCACACACAACACCAACTGCCCTAGGGTCTTTTTCGTGTATAAGTTTGCATTATTTTTTACTTAACACCTTTTTGGCATTTTAAGCTTATTATTGGTTTTTGCTTTTTCTGAGCTTATTAGATAAGCTAACTTTTAAACTTTGATTTTTCTTAGAATCAGCTCATTGTTTAGGACTTTTGGAAAAAAATTCAGATTTTTAAAAATTAGTTTAGTATTTTCTATATTTAATTTAGTGTAAAACAGTTTTTAATTCATAATAAATAATTTAAAAGTCAAAAAAATATAATTTTTTTTACAAAATTTTCTTTTTCAATTCTTAACTTAGGAAAATTATTTTCACTTTCGTAGGGTCTAAATTGCAACTTTTTGATTTTTAAAGAACGGGATTGAAATCCCGTTCTCGTTTTCTTCGTTTTTAGCTCAAAACACCTTCGTTTTTAGTCTAGTTTTTTTTAAACTTTCTTT